>JAAXCT010002273.1:0-84283 GCA_012490785.1 Eragrostis nindensis | reverse complement strand
TCGTACCCTCTCTATTCTCCCCCGTCGCGCACAGCGAAAGCAATAGTATTGCGGACGAGTAAACCGCGCGCGGGGGATCATGGCCTGGCGTGGCTGGTGGAGGAGACCAGCAACCACGTCAACTCTTGCACGCATGCGTCACCGCGCGGCCGGCTGCGCGTTTTCTTAAAGTTTACCTGCAATCGTCGTCGGAAGTCTCAGACGATAGCTTGGTCCTCGATCGATCGGGTCCCAGCTGCATATGCTGCTGCAGTGGATAGATATAGATTCTTCATCAGGGCCTAGAGACGTTAATGGCCTCGGGCGTTTGCTCGATCTGCTCGATCCCAGGAATGGAAGAATCCAACTGGGAACAAGGAAAGGAGCCTTCATTCAGGACCATTCTACGCTCTGGATAGTAGTTCACTTCTCGCGACACGGTAGAAAAGTGTACTCTTCCATTACTGCTGGATTTAAAACGCGCGGCAGGCGTCGGCACTGCAGGCTTGTCAGGCCGTTACTGTTTCCGGGCACCACATTGGCAGCCCGGAATGTGCTGTTATCTTCCTGCCTGCTCCTAGGATCGATATACGAGTACTAGAATTCAAGGCATCCCTCTTCCTGATCTATCAGGTTTTGCAGGTAAGTCGCTCGCTTATTAAGGTCTTGGTAATTCGTCGTCGATCGGTAGCCATAGCCCACACCATGCACTATGCTCCCGGCCGGGCAAATGTACGTGGCTACCTGTATAAAGCGTTAGCAATGCGTGCTCTATCTACATATGGGAAATGGGATGGGATTCCCGTGAGCCGGACCTTCCTAACACATACGCTAGCTATCACCGGTCGGTCACAGGCCGGCGTTTCGTTCGGACGTTTGGAGGCTGGAGCTGGACGCGTACAGCTCACACCCACAGGGAAGAGCACTTGCTAGTTGCTACAGCTACGTACGTACGGTGGCACTGTTGCGTCCACCTTGCACGGATCGATCTGACCAGACAACCTCACGCGATCGATGCAACGAAAACAGGGTGACAAAACCGTACTAGCTAGCTAGCAGATTGTCCTAAATATTATGTAAACATGAACTACTGAATCAATAGGCTGAATTACGTGTATTTGAAAAGCTCCGGCCCGGGTCATGCCTCGTGCAACCAATACATATATCCGGCTAAAGCTGCAGAGGTTCTAGTTATCAAAAAGTAACAAGTGTCGCTTAAACTATTATTTTATTTTTCTAAAAAACAATACAAATACAACACATCAAATACAGTCATAATGAAAACAGGAACACAACCATACGTTTATGAACACTTTCAAGAGATCGGAAACACCGTACCATAGAGATTACATTCTATCGACGACACGTCGCCTACAACTAAAAATAATAGTTAATTGTAAAATAATGTTAGCAACCATACTGAGACGGAGACTCGAACCTGAATAGACATATTCCAATAATAAAGGATGTAACGAGATAAGCTACCTTCAGTTTACATAATTTACATTGCTGTTCTCTACTGTGATTTGACCCATTGGTACTTCTTTTCTAGACTAGGACCCAATGGTACTTGTTATCCTCCCGGCACAAAAATTAAGGTCACGTCTGGACGAGAGGATCATACTCTAGAGCTTGCTCAAAATGAACTTGTATCAAAGTAATCAATGCCTTGTATCCAAAGGCTGTGGACCATAAGAGAAACTTGATGGAGCAAGAATTAATATTTATATTTTTCCAGTCACATTTATAATTGGTTGCCTTAGAACGACATGCGTTTAATTTCGTAATTGCAAAAAAATAATGTTTGATTAAAGAAAAATGAGAATTAACGTGCATGGATAGATACAACGCCTCAACGACGCCAAAAAGAAAGTGAAAAGAACAAGAATATATAAAATGAAAAGAAATGTACGAAAGGAACACGGATAGTTGATCAGTAGAATGTTCCGCAAATATACCACACATGCATTTGTTTCAACAATATATCTCAACCTAGTTAGAGACCACTAGTAGTTAATCAACGGCAAATTAGCTCCGCATATTCATGCTAGCTACGTAGTTCATCTTCTATGGAATCAGCCCCTTCCAACAAGTCGGAGCCCTTCCTCTGCTCGGCAACACCTCTAGCTAGCTTGTGCTTACGGCAGCCACTGCAAACGTGGACATGTCGCCCCACGCCGTGATTCCGCCGCTGCCGCAGTTGTTGACGTTGGACGTGCCGTTGTCGTGGTCGGCGCTGCTCCGGCCGCTGTTGCCGACGTTGCCGTTGGTAGTGGTGACCATGGCCGCCGCAGCTGTACTAGCAGGAGGAGTGGGTAGGGACGGGAGCACGTAGGAGGTGTCCATGAACCACGACGTCGTCGCCGCCGCCGGCACGGCCTCGGCCACGCCGGGCGCGCCTGCAGCCGTGTTGTACAAGAAAGCGCCGCCAATAACGTGCGCTGGCGCTGCGCCGTCGACGACGTGGACTGCCGCGGTGGCGGCGCCGGAGCTCTGGCTCGGCGGGGGCAGGAACATGGTGGCGGCGAGGCGCTGCTGCAGCAGCTTCCAGTGCAGGTCCTGGTTGATGAAGCTCAGCGACTCGATGGACGACGCGATGCTGCTGTTCATCGCGTGGCCGGCGGCGCTGGCGTTCCCAATCCCACCACCGCCGCCACCGGTGATAGTAAGGTCCACTGCCTGACCTGATGATGATGGCCACTCCCCGAAGGACACGTACTGGCCGACGGCCGGGGTGGCGTGGAGCCGTGGCAGCGGCGCCGCGCCGCCCTGCTGGTACAGAGAGTCGGCCGACGTGGCGGCGGCGCCGCCGATCGGCGACGAGACCACCACCGGCGCCCCGCCGCCAACAAGAAACCTCCCCAGCCTCGCGGCGGACTGCTGGTCAGAGGCGGCGGCACCACTGACCGACATCGATGCCGCCACCACCGTGCACCGGCAGGTCGAGGGCGAGGAGCTGCGAGGCGGCGGCGGAGCGGGAAGAGCGCTTGTTCTTTCGGCAGCCGCCGCCGACGGGAACGTTGCGGAGCGCGCCGCCCTTGGTCCAGTAGCGGCGGCAGGCCTTGCAGAAGTGGCGCGGCTGGGAGAGGGAGTAGTTGTTGTAGTAGCAGAACTTGGTGTTGGGCGAGTCGCACCGCGGGCACCGAAGCCCCTGCTCCGGCGAAGGATCAGGCTGCTGCTGCTGCTGCTTTTTCTGTAGGGGAGGCGGCGTCTTGGTCGTGCACCCGGTGGTCTCGGCACCGGCCTTCCGTTGCCCGGGCGCGTCGTCTCTTGCTGCCGCCACCGCCGTCATTGCGCCCATACACCGACTGCAACAATGAAGCTTGGATTGCGGTGGCAGCTCCTTGGTCCTCGGTGATGCTCCTGATGGAGATGACTAGGATCAGCTGGTATCAGCAGATGATCGTATATAAGGAGACGCTGGCCACCGGGATTGTGTGGTGAAGGAGAGAAGGAGCCGGGACGGTGGAGGGTTTCCTGGCGAGCAGGGAAGAAGCTAAGGGAGAGGAGAGGAGGATCTCATCTCTCTATTAATGGACCGCGTCTCGTGTGCGCATGGCATGGGATTAACGAGAGCTTCCGTCTAAAGCGACGTGTCTGCGGATTGGCGCCTGTGCTTGCCATCAAGTGCGCTAGCTAGCTAGATCATCACCTCTCTCAGCCTGCAGGACGACACGACGGGAAGTAATTAGTCCCAGCTCGATCGCCACATAGCCCAGCTTCAACAACCGCTCACTGTAGCCGCGCGCAGCCTGGGTCCCGAGTAAATACGCGCTCTAGAGTGCAGCAGGCTCAGCTCCAGACAGCTAGTTTTACTGCTCTCTTCTGTTAAGGTAAGGTAAGATGACATCTTGCTCGCATGGACCACGGAGGCACTATGCTTGTTCGTACGAGCATGCTCGTAATGACGTCGTCGATCTACAGCCTGCAGATCGAGCTTGCTAGACTAGTTACGAGGAGTAGCCTGCAGCTTAGCTGCCCAGCCATCATTGATCAATCTATTGCAACCAGCAGGAGGATGCAAACCGCAAGGAGCGAGGGGACAGGCGGCGCAGAGCGCGTCAGGACACCTCTGCTCTGACACACACACCTGCTCTCGGTCTGACCGGCGCGCGGCAGAGGGGAGCAGCTGATCGTACGCGGCGCATGCTGTGCTGCCAACGCAACGCGATATGCATGCTTAATTCCACTATAGCTACAGATCGATATAGATGTCCTGTTCAACGGGGGGCAGCACGCCGGCCATGCCGTTAATTCGGCCGGCCGGCCACCCATTACGACCCGCGCGCCGCAGCCAGCGGATAGAAGATTCGGCCGCGTCCAGCTTGACTCATGCGAGCAAGATGTCATCTTACCTTACCTTAACAGAAGAGAGCAGCGACCAACGGGACCGCGGCGCCGAGCACGGCCAGAGCGGCAGAGCGCCGCCGGTGTTGCTTCCTAATTGCAGTACTGGTGCTACTCCAGTTTGTAGGGCTGGAACAAGGCTAGATGAAATACTTGTAACCCCACAAAGTGGTTCATCTTACCTTAATTTGGCTCGGCTCGATCGGCTTAGCATGGTTCAATGTTTAACGAGCTAAGTTAAGTCGAAGATTTAGCTCGTTTCAATGAGAAGCACGCGCGGAGGGTTTGAGATCGAGCTTGGTTCAATGTCAACAAGTCGAAGATTTATCTCTCGTTTCAATAAGCAAAAGGCTTGAGCTAGCTCTTGTGCCTAATGAGCCAAACGAGGCCCAAATAGCTGGTTTTTAGTATATCGTGTGATCACGAGCTTGAAGGCTCCGCGCCAACAACATCTCTTGAAGTGAGATACTAGCAATATTAATTCCCTTCGTTTCACGCGTGGACGAGCCGATTGGATCACTCTTGTTACAGTATTCACTTCACAAGCAAACACCCTTGCCCATTTTAGTATTTACCATGCCCCGGCCGGCCTCTAGCCGTATATGCAAGGTGTGGATGAAACATATCCACATCAGTTATTATTTTCATGTTTTGCTCATAAGTCATAACAAAGCTATCAGCTCATAATCTTAGAGCAACTCCAGCAATAACCCCTAATGCCAAATGGGACCTACATCATTTCTTAAGGCTCCTAAATATGCCTAAAACCCCATTTCTAAGCTCCTATTTTAACATTTACTCTCGGCTTTACCATCACAACAACTCAAACTTGAATATTCCAACGCATATAGTTCAACATATTCAAATCCACAATTTCAAACAACACAATTCAAATTCAAACTTTTCAAACATGGTAATGACAAATCATAGTAGAAATGCCATGCAACATCGATCACAAACTTGTCCGTACAACATGGCCAATAGTTCAACCAAACACAATGATACATAGGTGATCCAAATTAGGCATAACTAGTCCATCATATTTGGCTAAAGTTATCACCACTTCCAAAGCTGCCACTACCATCACCAAAGTGACATCCAAAGCCACCACTACCACCACCATGGCCACCATTGAGGGCAGCCACCGCTGAAGCTGCAATTTGTGCCCTCATTGCCAAGACGCGTGTCCTCATATCCGGCTCCAATGTGGAGACATCACAGAACATGATCTCTTTTTCTTGTTCCCACTGCAACTTCCGCTGCATATAATAGATAGCTTGTGCTTCATAATAAATACGTTGCGCTCCTCAATTTCCTTAGTTCACCTCCATCTCTCTTCTTTCAGCTTCAGTTCTTTCTTTTTGAAGGCCAACAACTCTTGTAGCACTTCCTTGTATGGTCCTCCTCCATTCTTTGACTTTTCCTTTGCTTGCTTTCTGCTACTAGGTCATTTTTGGTAGGCGGATGTGGTGAATCTGGAGTTCCACCCTTGGTACTTCCATACACATATTCTTCACCAGCTGCTTCATGTGGCGTGGAGGACTTGCTAGTCCTTGGACATCACTTGTGTGAAAGAACCAGCCATTGCACTCTCTGCATTTCATACACATACATAAAACTCAATTTACACTAGAAGTTCAATAAAATGATTATAAAACAATTTGTTGCGGAACTTGGCCCAAGTCACATGTGTATAGTAAAAAATTCTCAGTTTTCAACCTTAAGGTTTGGCCTCAGTTTCTTTTCAATAAACTTGCATTCTAAAACCATATGATTCCAATTTTAAACCATTCACTTTACCTTCCTCAATCTGAACTAGGATGTATGTGCGAAGTTGGCTCTATAATGGAACTGAAATTGGTTGTTCTAATCAGGCTTTCTTGGACGCCACATGTCATAAAATCCATTATGGTTCCCATTGGGGATTATATTTTAGATGGTTCTGACACTTGTAAACAGATTGAACAGGAGTTTACAGTTCAAAATGGAGCTTTACTTTCGTTTTAAAGATTCCGAAGAATATAATGTTAGAAGATTTGGGCTGTGGCCCAAATATTACCTCCAATAAATCCCAAAGGCCCACTCACACTTGTATGGCATGGTGGGGGACTTCAGTCCCATATTGCTACTCTAGTAGAAGGAGGACAACTTATATGGTAGAGTTGTTTTTCACCTAGTCGAAGCTAGTGGAGAGAAGAGGAAAACCACACACGCTCGCTCGCTCGTCGCCGCGCTGGCAGGGCGGGGTGAGGGTCTGCATGCCTAGATTACATGTATTTGTTCTCTTGTTCTTATTTACTGGAATTATAATCATCACTAAATTGCTGTTATTTCCAACAATTAAAATACAACAGTGCCTTATTAAATTCCACGTACTGCGGCACATTCTAGCATATTGACACTGTGACAATTAAACTTATAGACTGCAGAAATAATGTTCAAAATCCAAATTAATACAAAGAATAATTAATTTCATTATTATTTTGCTTCTTACATAACCTGGATCACTAGTTAGAATTAAATACAGATGGTATATTTTAAAGAAAAATCAGTAATCTAAATTGGGAGAGGCATTGTGCCATGCACGCAGCCAACCAAGGGAAGACTTTGTTTACATACCTTGAGACTGCAACTCTTTTAGTCAGCAAGATTTTGTGTCACTTGATTCACACAATTTCTTTTCCATCTAAGAAAAATTCACACCACTGTTTAGTTCAGGATTATGGCTGATTTGTAGCTCCCTCAGCATGGCAAGGCGCTGCATGCACTGTGGCAAACACTTGATTTGCTGGCATCCTCGGACCTCAAGCCTCTGGAGAGAGGTGAGGTGTCCCAGGCACACTGGCAGTGCTGACATTCCATCACAATGACCCAAGTGCAACAACCTGAGGGAGGTAAGCTGCTGCATGCTTTGCGGCAAGGACTTGAGCTTTGGGCAGTAGTTGATTTCCAATTCTTGGAGGGAGGTGAGACTGCCAAGCCATTCTGGCAGTTCTGTCAAACCATGACATGCGAAAACAAGTAACGAATGAAGGGAAGTGAGGCATTGTATGCTTTCTGGTAAGCTGTTCAGCTCATTGCACATGCGGATCTTCAACTTGCAAAGGCCAGGTAGATGATCAAGCAACCTCCATTCATCAGGAGGGACATGGCAATCTGAGATTTCCAAACAAGTCACTGGACTGAAAAATATGCCGGCACGGCTTCCCTTGTTCCATGAAGATACCATTACATCATTGACCTCTATGACCAATTCCACAACAGCAGGTGGGCACGGTTTCACCCTTAGCATGTTGCATCCATGTATCAGCAACTTGTGAAGGTTGGGGAACATGAATTTTCCCTTATAATCATCATTAGATACGGATAATGTTGTATTCCAAATTTCTAGATTGTTCATGTCCTGCAGAACAAATTTTGTTAACTTCACGAATGCTGGACTGCCACCGCAGAATTCATGATCCAGTTTCTTGATGTTTGGCAATGCACGGAGGGACAGTTCTTGAAGATTAGGTAACTGACCAAGTGATGGAAGTTGGGTGCACCTCGGCAAGTTTAGCAGCTCTATACGGGAAAGAGTTGCAAGATATGTACCTGAGCTAATCCAACTTGGAAGTTTAATACCCATGTAACCTTGGAGAATAAAGTGCTCCAAAGTGGTTGGGGGTAGGAGCTCCCTGAGCAAAGACTCATCATCGACAAGATGGTCACTAACACTGCCAGTCCAAGATAGAAATAACCTGGAAAGCTTTGATTTACATGGCAACTTTACTTTCCTCACTTCTTCTAAACTTGTGACATTCTCAAGAAATTTTATCTCAAGCTCTTCAGGATTTACACCGTCAAGTTGCACAATATTACTGGACATACCACCAGACATGGTATGTACAAAAAACTTTGGCAGGGACACCAAACCATTGGCCAATGAGGATTCCTTAATTTGCTCTTCAATACGTGGAAAACATCCTTTAACAACTAAAGACTCAAGGTTTGGCAAACTCAGGATACTTTGTGGTAACTTTCTCAGATAAATGCAACGCGAAATATTTAATTTGCGTAGCATTTTGAGGTTGCCAAGAGATTCAGGCAAAGAAGAAATAGGAGATGTTGACAAGTTTAGGTATTCAAGGTTGGATAGTTTACATAGGACTTGAAATAACTTGCTAAAGTAGGAGGGTAGGTCTCTATGGTGCACGGATGTGGAATGCATGAAAGCTTCTAAGTTCAGATTCTGTAATTTTGTGAGATTACAGAAAGAATCAGGCAATCTTACAAGAATAGAGCAGTGTGATAAATCCAAAAACCTTAGCTCCTCAAGGCTGCCAAAGGATTTTGGAAGTTCGTGCAAATTAGAACAATATGATAGGTCCAAGTTCTCTAAGAACACAAGATTACAGAGGCCATCAGGCAAGACACGGAGCTTCAAACATCTGGCCAGGTACAGGAATCTTAGCTTCTGAAATTTTTTTATATGAGGTAGTTCTTCAAGTGCACAACCTGAAAGGTTTAGGATCTCTAAATTGACAAGGTCAGAGATGGAACTGGGCAGTGCAGAAAGGCTCGTACAATCTTCTAGGTTCAACAATGAGAGATTTAAAAGGTTGGAGAAAATGTCTGGTAAGTACGCAAGGTGTCCACAACATGATAAGTCCAGATGTGCCAAATCCTTGAGCTTGCCAATTGACTCAGGCAACACCGAAATTTTAGAAGAGCCATGTATGCTCAAATAGTGGAGTTTCAGAAGATTAGTGATCCACATGGGAAAATCTTTATCACATAACAATGAAGCATCAAGGTACCTCAAATGGGCTACCTGACGAATTGAATCCGGCAACTTCCGCAAACTACATCCGGTTATATCCAAAACATGTAAGCTTTTCGTTGATGAGAATGCATCACTATGAAGTTGTGTTCTATTACATTCTCTGAAATGTAGTGATCTTATCTTAGGAGGCAATGACTTGGAAATCCTTTTGTCATATCTGACCACAACAACATGATGAATACTGTCACTGGGCAAGTTATTTTGCTCTGTACAATCAAGAAAAAGTGTTTCATCACCAGCAACTGATCTTGCCAAGTCATGCACCAAATCATGCATGCTTAATTCTTGTGAAACTTTGGCATGATCACGTTTAACCTGCAAAACGTAACATTTATGTCGATGTAAGCAATCTCTCGGCAACACATGGAGAAGAGGCATTATGAGAAGTCGACTTCATATTTATTTTGCAAAATTCATCGACTTCAAATTTATTTTGCAAAATGCATTTGATTGGAAAAATCTACCTTTGTAAACGTTATCCAAGAACTAGGAAAATCATATGCATGTTTAGTGTACAAAGACCTACCAATAGAGAATGTTAACGCGATTTGATATGATGTCGATATTGTAGCCTGAATATTGTAAGAGAAATCAAAGGCCACTAATCTAGTTTCAAATTTGCTCATAGAAAAGTACATATTATGAGAGTGAACTGAAGTATTAGTTTACAAGAACTCACCAACGAAGATACAGAGTTTTGAAGAAGAGATGTTGCCAAAAGCTCTCTAACATATTCCTCTGCTTGAACTTTGCAAGATAAGTTTGGTAAGGTAGGCTTAATAAAGTCAAGAGCAATCCATTGTTGAATTAATTTTTCCTTGTTTATTGTACAACCTTTTTGGAAAATAGCACAGTAGGCAAAACATGGTTTCAAATAAGATGGCATATGGTCATAACTTAATCTCAATGATGGTAAAACGGCATCCTGGGACGAGCATTGATCCCAAGTGTTACTATCTCTAGCAGCTTTCCAGAAATCAACAGTCTTGTTGCGGAGCATGGATCCAATAGCATGAGCAGCCAAGGGTAAACCTTTACATTTTCTGGCAATGTCCCTTCCAACAGCTTCTAGCACATGCAAATCTTCGTCATTTACCCTACAGAAAGCAGTTTGCTTGAACACAGTCCAGCAGTTGTCATCAGACAAAGGGCCCAATTTATAGGTACAAAGTGTAGACATTTCCTGGGCAATTTCTTCATTACGTGTTGTCAAAATGACCTTCAAACTCCCTCTGTTTACACATCTTAGCATGAGTTTCAGCTTACGCAACATCTCAATGTCACTCTCCCACAAGTCATCCAGCACAATTAAGCAACTTTTTCCGCTAGATATTATTTCTAGCTGATTATATAGAGACTGTAAATCGTCGTAGCCGCTAATAGTACCTTCAAACTGTGATGCAACAGCCTTTGCTATTCGTCGCAAGTGAAACTTTTGGGAAACATGGACCCATGCCTTCCTGTCACAATCTTGCATTCTACTGTCATTGAAAACCAATTTTGCTAATGTGGTCTTACCAATGCCTCCAAGACCAACAATAGAAACAATAGCCAAATTTACTTCAGACTGTAATAGAAGCCTTATTATCTCGTCGGTCTCTCCTGAACGTCCAACAATAGTAAATCCATCATCCATCACAGCCACTGTTTCCCTCTTTGCATCCGTGTCATCATTAATCATGCTGTTATGCAAACTGAACCCAAATATCTGGCGCTTCTCTTCCAAAGCCTTCAGTTTCTCCTTTAGCCCCTCTATCTTGTTTACTAGACTAAGTTTCGCAAACACCTGTTGAAAATTCGAATCATCACTACAGAATACAGAAACTGTATCTTTCTGAACTTCAGACAGAACAGATCCCACAACAGAGCGGATGGGGATGGTCACAATGTACATCTGTTATCACAGCATATTAACAATACATGCCCACAGTTGCCAACATTTTTCCTTCTTTGGGAGTTGTCAACATCGATTGACATATATGATTAGAAGCAAAATAGTCAAAGATGCTAGCTATTTGTTTTAGCAGGAGAGTATGAAAATGCAAGGCAACGATCGGGAGTTTTAGCTTAGCTTCATACCTTTGATGTGGATTGCGCCATTGGCAAGAGTTTCAACCGGTAATTAGTCAGACAGAAACCAGTCATATCAAGCGTTAGTTAGAGAGACCTGCACTGGCGCCTCACCTTCCATGGCGACGGCAGCGGCTCGTCCAGAGTGGCTGAGATGTCGCGCGCCACGGCCTTGAGCTGCCGCAGCCACACGCGCACCGCCTCCTCGCCCCCGGAACGCCGCTCGGCGTCCCTTAGGCCGGCATCAAGCAGGATGAGGGTACCCCGCATCTCCTCCAGGTCTGCCTTGCAGCCCTTCCACAGCTTTGCCATCGGGCCACCGGCGGCCGCTGCGAGACCACGGATGGCCTCCTTCACGACCACCGAGACCACCATCCCTTCGACGCTGGCCATAGACTGCTGCAGAACTCACAGTTTCCTTCCTCTCTCGCTCGTCCTCGACACGCACTCGCCACCCTTCCGGCGGTAAACGCGTGGACTTTGCATTGTTTATCCTTTTCCACTTTGCGTGAAGCATCTGAAACGGAGAACGAAGACTAAAATATTTTTCTGACAGAAAAAAACTACAGTATTCGGTTTTTATTATCAAATCAAAATAAGAGTACGCCTGTGTAACTTTACAAGAAGTGAAATGAAGAGCCGGAGTTTTGAAGAAAAGATGTCTCAACTTTGTATGATAAAGATAAGTTTTGTAGGAAAGTCGAATAAAGTAGAGCAATGGAATATACAAATAGTTTCTTAATTAATCTATGTTTACTCTTTTAACTGGCATCCAAACTTCGGACTAATTTTCAGTCAAGATGCTTCAAACACGACCTTAGTTTGTTGGGTTTCACCTGGTGCCCGCCATCGCTTAGGCCTCTTTGATAGAGTTTATAGAGTAGGTTCAGCATCAGTTTATTCCATAAACCTTGTCAATCTATATATATGAGCTATAGAAAGGGATTATGTCCTAACGCCATGAAAAAAGGAGATGGCAAATCAGCCCTCTTCTGGCGTGATAGATAGCTAGATGGCCAATCTATCGAGTCGCTCGCTCCTAACCTTTTTTCTGGCTATTCCTAAGCGTGCAAGGAATAAAAGGACTATCGCGGAGGCCCTTCATAACCGGACTTATATGATTACATAAATAAAAGTAGGCACGATATAAGTCCAGTTACATGATTGCCTGGTTTTAAAAATCAGAAAAGATGTACCGGAATAAAAGTACCTTTCCTGAATGATGAAGAGGATAAACTGAAATGGAAGATTACTGCAAGTTCTCTGTACATTCCTTTTACGTAGCACAAAAGTACCACCAAATTAAGTTCCCCGTCATTTCATTTGGAAAGTGAAAATGCCTCTGAAGATCAAAATGTTTTTATGGCTTCTAATTAAAGATAGGGTCCTCACAAAGGATAATTTGGGCGAAAGATGGTAAAAAAAAAAAATGTTGTGGCTTTTGTGGTGCAACAGAAACAGCCGCCCATTTGTTCTTTAAATGTCCTATTGCTTTTTGCGGAGCATTATTTCGTGGACCTTTAACTAGCAACACACCCCCATTGATATTGAGGATGCTATGCATGGATGGCAACAAAGAAATGGTAAAGGGGAAAGCAAGAAACTCATGACAGTAGGAGTGGCAGCATTTTGCTCGAGCATTTGGAAAACTAGAAATAACATGTGTTTTAGACATAATAGGTCGGCTGAAGTTTTTGTTGTATGACTTGGCTTGACTATTGAGCATTATTGAAAAGCAAGGAGCAGGAACTACTACGGCAAAGAGTTGATAGGCTGAGGACGGTGGCCAAGGACTTTCAAGGACGCCCATAAAAGTCCTTGACTATTGGCATACTTGGCGAGCATTATTCCTTCCCCCGCGCGCCGCGCGCTTTGGCGAGCCGCCACGCTAGCTCCGCGCGCCCCGATGAGCAACCCGCACGTAGGAGCTGGGCTGCGGGATGCGATGGGGAGGGAGGTGTTGCGCATCTTTGGTGGCCAGATCAGGTGGCCGGTGGCGGGTTCCGGTGGTTTACAACAGTGGAAGCTGGTAGGAATGAGGAACGACGGTGGACGTGGGTGGGCTGGCAGTTGGTCGTTCCAGCGAGTGAATGAAGTTTAGGTACCCAGTGTATGGAGACCCAAATATGAGTCCAGTTAAGAGAAATTTAGGTGGTGACCAAAAGATTTAAGTATAGGTATCCATTTAGTTACTCTGCCGAAGTAGTTTTTTTTTTTGCCGTTTTGACAGTTCTTAAATATAGGTATTCAGTTTAGGTCTTCTGCTGGAGATGCTCGGTGATCATAGAGGAGGAAAGCTCCCCACCCGTTGTCGCCCACTCATTTAAGCAAAATAGAGACGTAGCTTAAGGTGAGTAACTCAAAAGTCGTAGTTTTGTGTGATATGGATGCAAACGATCGTAGCTCTCTGAAGTTGAACTCAAATGTCAATTTTTGTTTGGTAAAATTCTTATATGCCATTGCTTAAACTTTTAATCTCTGATCCGCCATCGTTAAAATCCATGTCTTTTATATGCCAGCATTTTTAAATTTTTATCCCTTCTATTCTACTACGGAGCATTTCTATTCGGCTAACACGTTAAAATGCCTTCATTTAATGTGGTACACTAGCTGAAAAAAGCCAAAGGTAAACAAGTCTTTAATGTGTTGGAATAAAAAATGCTCCAAATGGCATAGGATGGATAAAAGTTTAAAAAAGGGGTATAAATTTTACCGATGACAGGTCAGGTATTACATGTTTAAACAATGACATATAAGGGGTTTTTTTATTACTTTAGTGCAAATAGTTGATTTTTTTTTTGAAATTTACCGTTATAGAGAGAGACAATCTTTGAGCTGCTGGATGTAGAGGCTTATCTAGTAAAAAAGTAAATTATTTAATGAAGCCCATTTGAGCAAAATGGTTTATTTAACACGGTACAAACACATACACTCACAAACACGAATGAGTACTCACTTTATAAACACACGCACATAGCCCCTACCTCTATGAGCGGCTTCAAAAGACTAGGCCAGCTGATCTTCAATCATGAAATCACCACGGGCATTTCGCTGTCGATGGGGACGTTGCCTCCTGAAAAAATAAATAGCCGTAAAAATGCATGCTAAGTTTGATGTTTGAATCCGGATGGGTTGGTTCAAACACAAAGAAACTAACCAGTTCGGCAATGCTCGCTCTGCGACAAAATGGTTTCTATTCTTCCTTATTTAATGGACACTTGAGCGAAGAGGAAGGAGAAGGCATGATAAGCTATAAAAAGTGGGTCGTGACTCCTAGCTCAAATCAAGAAGAAACAGCTCAATAAAATTTGTCTTCTGTTTGATGGTAGACAGCTTGTAGTGAGATTTTAGAGCTCTAGAACTTGTAGTGTTTTTTGTCTATTCTCTTGGCCAAGAGCACGCAGTGGTGCTGGCGTCTGGTGAGGTTATGGCTGAGGGGAGGTAGATGGTCCAGCATAATCTGATTGCTGTAATCGACTCTTTTGTAGCTGCAACGGTTTTTATAATGAAACCGAGCCCTCTTTTCGAAAAAAAATAAAAGTATCTATTTATATGATTACTATGGACATGTTGCAGGAGCAGTGTAAATCTTTTCTGAAGAGTAAAGTACCCCAGGTCTCTAAACTATTCTGAGATTCTCATGTAGATCCATAAACTTTTAAAATAAAGGTTTGAGTCCCTAAACTATTTTATAGTTCTCACCTAGGTCCATAAACTCTCAAAACAAATATTTCGATCTCTAATTTTGTTTAGTGCTTAAGCAATCATCCAAAATACGAATCGCACCCGAATCATGATGACGTGGCGTTGCAACTTGGTGATTGCACAGGTTTGACAGGCATTTCGACCTTATTTTTATTACCGGTACCTGCCAGACCAGTCAGTATGTGCCATTCTAGCTAATGGCATGAGCAGTACAATAGAGTCTGCATTACCATTATGGTCGTTTTGACTGCTTCAATATTGGTAATATTTGAAGATATAAACCACGACGAATGAGCCACCAACAAATCCATAACGACGTTTGGAGTTGTAGCTCCACGACTTTTGCCGGTTTCAATGTCGGGAATCAGTGAAGAAGCCTTGGCGGTGGTGGTGGGCTGGTGACTGCATTTGGTGCCCGGATGTGGCGGCGATGACGTGGTCATCGAGCACTAGCATAAAATTTTCGTTACGAGAATTTATGGATTCAGATGAGAATTCTGAAATAATTTAGAGATCTAAATTTTTTGTTTGAGAGTTTATAGACCTAGATGAGAACCTTTAAATAGTTTAGGGAACTAAATCTTCATTTTGAGAGTTTACGGATCCGGATGAGAATCTCGAAATAGTTTGAAAGACCTGAGATGCACTTTACTCTTTTCTGAATTTTAAAACCATGCAAGCAGTAGCCTGCACGCAGCAGTTGCCCAATCTTCACAATCAGTGTGAGGCTGAGAGAAAATCGACAGAGACCCAAGTAGCAGATAAACAGGTGCAGTGGCGAGGATCATGGCCAGGGTGGTCGGCGTTCAAGCTACGGCAGTGGGCAAGGAGCAGCAACAGCGGGCGGCGCCAGGTGTGGCCTCACGACAGACGGGTGCAAGGGCAGCCAGCGGAGGCGCGGGACAGACGAGGAAGCGGAGGGGACGGCAACAAACTTGCGCCAGGCGTCCCAGCGGCGGCGAGCTTGCGGGCCGGCGGAGGTCCTCGTCGGCGTACAACGTGGGGGCTAAGGTCCCCCTGGCGGCGGCCACCTGAGGGCTGCGACGAGCTTGGGTGTGGGTCGAGGCACACAGCCGGACACTGCTTCATTAGCCAACATATGTCTAACCTTTGATGATAAGTGGGATTAGAAGCAAAGTTTTTATTAGTTGGCCCGTTGTATGTCGATCAAGCCACGATTATTAACAGTCGATGAAAAGAAAAGAAAGAAACACAATCACGATTAGCACCTCTGGTACTGAACTTTCATTAGCATGCAAGAGTTGATTCGTATCACCCATACAAAACAAGGGGGCTGTTATCCACAGCAGCAAAAGCAGCCACATCTGACCAAAATACTGCCATGCTTGCAGAGAGGAAGTCGAGTTGGCCAGGGAATGGACGCGGGTGAAAGCGGTGCTAAGAATCTGACTGTGCGGCAGTAATTTCAGCGTTGAACAGTCCAAGTACCCCGCGTTCGAGCTTGTTTTTCTTGCTGCAAGAGATCAAGGAGATCGGTGGTTCTTTGCCGGAGCTGAGGTTCCAGGCTGTAAAGAGAGAGCAGAATAGTGTTGCACATGAGCTCGCACACTTGGCGAAACGCACGGTCCACACGGCAGTGTGGCGTGCGCAGGTTCCCCGCTGTGTTGAGCAATTGGCCGCATTAGATTGTAATCTGAATATGACGTGATCAATAAAGCTCTCTTTCTCGCAAAAAAAAAAAAGAAAATACTGCCATGCTTGCATGACTTGATCTCCATAGAGACACATCAGCCTAAAAATTTAAACCTTGACTACTGCTAACATTAGCTAGGATATGGTGACGACGACTATAACCATACTAACATCTTGAGAGACAACCTTTGATTGAGGTTAGATCATCGTCTCTTTTCTCTATCTCATTCTTTGCCTTGAGTAGGAGAGTTGTTCTCCATGGATCCTGAAACGTAAACATTAAAGTATAGGACAATGTAAAGGAAACTGAGCTATTGTCGAAGTTTCTGAACTCCATAGGCAATAGCTTTGCATTAGAGAATACACTAGCCTAGAAGAGCACCTGCAGAAAATAAAGGAAAATACCACAAATTTCAAACTGAACATACCAAGCGTGTAAAACTGTCAAATTCTTTGATGGCATCAGTAAACTTGGCAACATCACCTTCATCTGTAGAAGCTGCAAGATCCTGCCATGCAAATTTCAGTGCAGCACAAGTTACCTCAGGAAAGAATGTATACGTGTTTTTAACAAAAACAACTAGGACTGCCTACTTTTTAGCACTTCGCTACAGATCATGTTTTAGAAAAATTGTACCATGTGAGCATGAACAAAATGAGACGTCAATTGGAACAAGTGCCATCTAAAAATTCAAAAGAAGATGAACCAAATGGGAATGGGTGTCGTGTGCTACCTCCAAGAGTTTGTATTCACGTGTCCCTGAGAAGGTTGGATCAATGTCCTGCCACAAGATATAACGTTTAGAAAGTTGACAATGCAAATCAGCTGGTGTAATTTCAAAGGAACAGGTCACACCTGATAGCGCTCCAATGAATTATTTATGGCGACAGGATCACCTCTACATAGTTGGCAAATGCCTGCATTAAGTAGAATGCCCTTGACACTGTACTTGAGAAAATTATGGTTTGTTGATTTACGAGCTATTTCCTCGAAGAGCTGAGTTGCTTCCTGGTACCTGAAAATACGGTACTGTGTGAAACACGCAATTACCTTACTATATAAACAAATAAACATGCAAAAATATCAGAAAAGTTAGTGAAAAGCGCAAAGAAATACAGAAAGGGTACTTTCGGAAGTTGCTATATTCACCTCCCTGTGTAGAATTGAATACAGACTCCGTTGAAATTAAACTTCAGAATACAAATCATTCCAAAAGCCAAATTCGAAATGGCACAAATAAGTTTAGACTACAAAACAACATATTTACAAAGAGGCTTGCTTGCTTATAGATAACCTCAGCTCTATATGAAATACAGAAAATACTAGTAAGCATCTAGTCATTCATAAAATCTGTCAAATTCAATACACCAAAAGATTCCAAGTTATGAAGCCAACATCACAATCAAATTTAATCAAACTTATACATAATGACTAATCTCATGCTTCGATTTGTATCAGAATCCAACAAAGACAGATACGCAGAACAGTAAACAGCTAGAAAGTGTAAAATGAAATTGTTCCCTCACTCATGATGGTCTTCCATTATTCTACAGATATTCACACAATTTTCTTTTGTGCAAAAGATCTTTAAGCCGTTTGGGACCGAGATCTATGAAAAGCACTTTAATTGGTGAAAAACATAATAAGAACTAAATTTCAATGTCAATGTGCATTTTCTATTAAAATATAAAATTGGCATCATGATTTTTTCTACCTTGCCGGGTGTGAGAATTAAAATGCTATAGACACAACAGAGGGATCTTCACCCCCACCCCCCAAAAAAAAGAACCAAAGAAACTATAAGAGTTTCAGCCAGTCTAATCCCTAATGATTAAAGTTACAAAACAGGTACAGGCCGAGCATGCTGTGTTTGTTTAGAACACAGCTGCCCTGCCAAGATCTGAATTAATTTCACCCTACAGGGCATTCTCTTGGACCAATGTGAAGTCATATAGTAGAGAATGGTATTCACATAAAAATTCCATTGTCACAACTACAGTTGAAACTTACTTTTCCAGCTGTGCATAAATTTCTGCAACTTTCTTTGTCATGCTGTCAGCTTGAGATGGCTGTCCCTCGATGTCAAAAAGTTCAGCAGCCCGATTCAGGTGAACTGCAGCATTCTCTAAGTCTTGTTCTTGCTGATAGATTTCACCAATGTCCTGAAAATTTTCAATTCGAGGCCATCAAGTTAGTGAATTCAGATGATAACAGAAATTACTGTGTTATCTTGGAAGAATACATAATCAAAGCGTACAGGTCAGTATACATATATATAGGCAAATCCATTATGATACAATACTGTAACAAAGAGAGTAAAATATAGGGATTCTTTGTGCACAAATATCATTAAATGATTGTCAATAGTGTATGACCTTGCTGTATCTTGCAGCCATATTCAGTCTGCCAATTTCGATGAAAAGATTAACAGCATTGATAAGTGCCTCTGCAGCATCTGCACCAAACAGTTTAGGTAAAGTTAGGGCATGCTGAAACGTGATGAGCAGTCAGCAAAGCATACCTTGTGCATAAATGAAGTTACAAGTTAGTCCTTGCCGGATACTCAGACCAAATTCAGTTTACAATTTGCCTCATTGAATTGTAGAAACAAGTACTAGAAACAGTTGTTTTTAAGCTCGCATTACAGCAATTATTGTTAAAGTGATGTTGTAGCTTTTTTATAAATTTTTAATGTCCCAGGGCAGCCAATTGTGAAATGAAGAAGGCATATCCATCCAGAAGGAACACATCAAAAAGTATTGCTGATCCACTGGATGAGTTCTCCAGCTTCAATAATTGTTAATTCTAAAATTTATGCAGGACTTATTGCATGGAACTGTCTGGATAGAGATGTAATGCACAAATACATGTGAAATAAATAATTGAAAAATAGGAAATGTGTCATACTAGGTTAAATGTAAAAAAGAATACCAGGTGGCGAGAACTTTTTGTAGCACTTTGCAGCCTCGGCATAAGCAGAGGCAGCCTCATGCTTGTTATCTCCCTACCATATAAATGCTAGCAGTGTGAAGTCTTATAATTTTGGATGAAACAGTAAACTTAAGAGTAATAAAGAGCTAACCAAACCAACCTGCATATGGCAATCTGCAATCTTTTTGTATACAGCAGCTGCTCTGCACCCTAAGATAATATATGTTACCACATAAGAAGTTGCATTTAATAAAAATGCAGAAGAGTATCAGGTATATTCCAATTTCCCTCTCGATGTTACCACTAAAAAGAAAGCCACGTGATGATTACCAAAAGGGAGAAATAATCAGTCTCAAATAATAACTTTACATTCCAGATCATGCAACAGTTGAATCTGAAGAAAGATTGCAGCAACAGCTTGCTCAAGAACAAAATCAGCCTAATGCCAAGAATTATATCAAAATCTAACAATCGCTTCCTTGAATGCTCGTATCAAATCATAAACCTATAACCCTAGAAAAGTGTTTATATTCATCCCCCGGCGATCTCAACCAAACCTCAGTTGATACCAAAAAATCAAGGAACTTCCCAACAGCCACATCAACAGGCACCTAGATATATCCTCTAAACGCAATCGACCGCACATTGGTCAAGCGAAACTGGCACACGGAGGCGAGATTACAAGAGGATGAGATAGGGGAGCGGCGGGGCTCACAATTCTTAGCGAGCTTGAAGAAGTTGCCAGCCTTGTCGAGGAGGTCGGCTGCGTCCTCGTGCTTATTGCCAAAGAGGCCCCAGCTGGAGAGCTTCTTCTCCGCCTGCTTCTCGAGGTCATCCCCGTGGGCCTCGTGGTCGCCCATCCCGACTGCTCCAACGCCGCTGTCAGTGGCATTGCGAGGAGGTGTTGTTGTGCGGCGAGGGAACCAGCGCCTGTCTTGGGTGGCTGGGACACATACATCTTCCTCTTGTTGCCCACCTTTGACATGCATGTGGTAGCTTGAATCTCGCCTTGATCCTTGATAGATTGTTCTTCGTTGGCACCAAAGGGCTCAAGGTGCATCTCTTCATTGATGGTCTCACGAATAGCAGCAGCAATATTGTTAATAGCTTTCACAATCTCAACGATCTCCTCAGCCATCCCTGTTTTAAAAAGTAAAGTTAAAAATTGTTCAGTCAAGATTAGCTCAAAGTAAAAATTAGTACATCACTGGCATGGGATATGCTTTAAGCACATCAGTCACTACAGCTTGGCATCATTCATAAATCATGTAAGTATATCAGGGTTATCAGCGTCAAAATGGTGTGTGTATCACAAGAACACCATCCAGAACATAGTATGATAATAACTGGATCGGGAAGTTGGCTCTTGCTTGTTTACCACAGAGCAGTACTAGCAGCAGCACTTTCAGGGAGAAAGGCCAAGCAAGCAGCGCACAAAATGACACAATGCAGAGGAAATGAGAAACGGAGGCAGATCTGCACAAAGAAACACCACTATTTAGCATCTAGCTCGATAGAAGGGCAATATTCACGCACATATCAAAGTGCTAGGAGAAAGAACTTGCCTTTTTACCTTAGAGCAAGGGAACAACACGGATCCAAACCCCTGCAGTACGAATTTGAGAGAGAAAAGTGAGAAACCAAAGTAAATCTAGCATAAATAGCAAGGAATCCCACTAGATTTGGTTGGAGTAGCAATTTTATAGAGATAAATTGATGGGCAAACAACACAGACTTGCGAGGGTGGCCGGCGCGCAAGCAGCTGCAGTTTTTTTTTGGGGGGATTAAATAAACAAGCAGCGGCAGTGGGCAAGCAGCCGCAGCAGGTCGCGCCGGCGAGCAGCAGCAGCACTCGCGGTAGGCGGCGTGGCCTCACGACAGCCGGGCGGCGTGCAGCCGTGGAACAGCCTCGCGCGCAAGGGCAGACGAAACCGGAGGTGCACGACGGTCGAGGAAGCGGATGGAAGGGGAGATTGGACGGGATAAACCTGCGCTCGGCGTCCGGTCCCGGCGGAGGTCCTCCAGGTGGCGACGAGCTTGGAGGTGGACTGCAGCACTGCCGGACCTAGGGCTCGCGCGCCGGATCTACGCGGGCGGGCATTCGGGGAAGGAGAACGGCGGGGATGGAGACGGGACGAACTGAAAATTGAAAATTCTCCCGCGCGACCAGATGTGAGCCGTGGGTGTCCGCCCTAGCCATTAAAATTTTAAAAGCAGAATTTAAGACAAAGAGTCAACTTTTGAGTCTAAATTCTGCTTTAGATTTTGAAATCCAGACAAACACCACTGTTTTTAGAATCTGAAGCAGAATTCACAGTCTGCTCAGAACCTGCTTTTGCTAGATTGTTACACAAAAATTTACTCATTTGCCACCGTGACCCACTGTAAATGACTGGAAGTTGGATTGTACAATCCAGACAAACACCGTTCAGATTTTATCTCTCAGATCCCACAATATGAGATTCCACAATTCATAATCCAAAAGCTAAATTGCAAGAATCATAATCTAAAACAAAAGAGGCCTCACGCCTCCTCCTAAGGGGATTTGGCTGCCTCCTAAATTTAGGTGTCGCCCTAGAAGCCTGGAACTCGAATCGTGACTCTACTCCTCAAATTTAGGATGTGATTGCACTTTTTTTTTAATACCGATGTGATTGTGTTTATATCAACTAGCTCGATCAAAACGAGTTAGGGGCTGCCCAATCAACTAACTTGCAAATGCCGCCACCATGCAAAAACAAAAACACTATTAAAAAAAAGAACGATCACGGTATTAGTGAATAGTGAAAGTGAAGTACTCTCTCCATTTATAAATATAGTGCCTTTTTAGTTTTATCTTAAGTCAAAATTTTCAAACTTTGGCTATCAATTGCCAAAAAACTATAAATATTGACAACACAAAAATAATGTCACTAGATTCATCATGAAATTGACTATCATAACATATAACTCTTTTAGTTTGAAATAATACAAACTTATATATACTCCCTCTCTTTTTAAATTGATGTCGCCGTTGATTTTTTCGTTACGTTTGACCATTGATCTTATTGAAATAATTTTCAAAATTATCATATATTTTGTTATGGTGTGTTTTATCACTAAAGAAAATTAACACATAACTTATTATTTTGTATATTTAAGCTAATATTTTGAATAAGACGAACGGTCAAACGTAACTTAATAAAGTTAATGACGACACAATTTAAAAACGGAGAGAGTATATTGTAAATATATATTGTTAATCAAAGTTAAAAAGACACTGAGCGAGTACAATTTAACATCACTGAAGGATGTATTCAACTTATCCCAATGAGAATATATTCATTTTGTAACCGGAGTATCATAGAACAGTAATCGAATGTTCCACCTTACAGAGACTAGCAGCCGCCTGGCCTGGCGAAGTTACAATTATGTGCAACTGGTTACCATTAATGTCATCCAAAAATTTCCCTAACAGAGCAGGTATAGCCGAACCAAGTCTTGTACAACACATAAGAACAATATTGTGTGCCAAGTAAATAACAGCCTAAAAAATTTTCCTATTGAGCAGCGAACCCTGGTTTTGCACAACACAACCCTCTTCTCCTTTGGACCGGACGCCTGTATGCGCTATGAGTATGAGGTAACAATTTTGAGCTAAGCCACGACAAAATATTGCCTCGATCTAAGCCAATGAGAAATGCAAGGGTCCACTGCTTGGCCAGAGGCGAGTCAGTCAACAGAAGTGAAGAACAATTGATCCCCATTTCTTTTCTTCAAAGAAAATAAGTTAGCTCAAAAAATCTATTGGATTACCAACAGAGAGGAACAGGCTGCTCTGGTGATCCGAGTGAACCTGAAGTAAGCAATCTATCTTGCTTTTGTTACAAGATCTCATATCTTCTTTCCTGCACATCTGTTGTCATTTGTCATGACAAAGGTGGGTGATCCTCTTCCCTTGTCTCTGGAGGATGTGGCTTCCACCCTGGTTTCTCATCCCAGTACATGTCATAATATATGTGGCCTATTTCACGGAACTGTACACAGCACCATATGCCCACATACCTCTGCACACGGTTCCGAAACTTCTTTTCCGCAGCCTGATTTTAATAATTTGAGTTAAGCTGGAAACTTCAATTCAAATCGTTAGGCAACATTGTGAAAAGTGAATAGCAGCTTACTGCATCAGTAAAACCCATGAAGGCATCAACCATAGACGAGAACTGTATTATTTTTACATCCTTATATTGCGAGAAGACATCTAACAGCTGCAAAAAGGAAAGGGACAAAAGGCAAGAACTTAAACATATGCCATTCCATAAGTTCCGAAACGATAAAGCATATGTCACAACAGCTATCTGTAGTTCAAACTCTACACCTGTGCTAAGTTATTTCAAGTAATATAAACACCTGTTGACATTGGGTTTCCTACGGTGTTCTTAGATACTTGCGAACCCAAAAGGATAGATTATAACGTGAAAGTAAGGGGGTGTTTGGATTTCAGCCACAGTATGCCACAGCAAATATTAGGCGGTGCCACAGGACGATGGCTAATGATTGGTTGCTGTGCAAGCGTTGACGCACCATAGTTTTTCTTCAGCAATCCATTGTTATTCTCGCCACAAAGTGTGGCGCCGATTTTTAACGCGGAACGTTCGGCGTTGCCGAACCTACAGCGTGGCGAAGTATGGCTGGCGTCCAAACACGCCCTAAGTCTGACCATCGGATATAGGTTGTTCTACTTTGGGCATGAGTGAAATACCAGAGGCGACGAAATCATAATTTACCTTTTGGTCTGTGCTATTTCTTGGCAAAAAAAGGGGTCCGTGTTTAGTGGTTCCATTTGCTGCAGAGCATCTGGAGCTGTGATCATCACAGAGCTGAACCTTGAGCAATGACTCTTTCACCTAATTCAATAATCCAAAAGGAAACAATTAGAATACATGCTCACCTCTTTTGTCGGCAAACATTCAACATGAAAAGTTGAAATGACCTGCACATGGAATCACCTGTTTAGGCAATGATGGATTCTCAAAAAAGGAGTACTCTCTGAAATCAATATGTGGGCCAAATTCTTCCTTGGGCAAGTCCTTCAGCATAACATGTACCTGTAAAATGAAATTAGTTGTTCAAAACTTCAATTGTATCATAGTTCCAGAAAGGCCACGATTATGCGTATAATTTCAATAGAACAAAAGAGAGTTGAGTTTATGAAGGGAAAACTATACGGTGAAAGGGGGGGGGGGGGGGGGGGGGGGGGGTGGTGACATAAAGCTATAACAAAGAGAATTTTCGTCGCACACCACCTCAAACACATGATCCATTGGACAAAGAAAGGGTTGTCTGGTCATTGTTCCTTCCATAACTCCAGGATGTCCAAACCACATTCTATCAAGCCTGCACCATAATGGAGGCATTACCTAAAAGTGCAAGTTGTAGTTAGAAAAGGGACATCCACATGGATGAAGAACACAAATAAAAACTAGATAATACTTCAAGAACTCACTACAATAGTAATAGAAGATAATAGCGTATAACAGCTCCATCTTATCCTCATTGTAAGCAAAGCATGTACCGTACACAAGTGTTCAACATTGAAAGTGTCACCATAATCCCCCCTTGCCCCACATGAAAAATTTTACGGTACCACGGATTTTTAAAATTTGCATTAAGAAAAGACAGAACACCATGTCTGAATATATATAATACTAAGCCACTAACAAAATAGCACACGCCTTTTGGACTCACTTCAAACTTTGTCTTTGAAGTTAACAGATAGTCAACTAAATTTCTAGGAAGAGGTCAAACTAATAAGTAGCATTGCTCGAACAAGTTAAATTCAGTGAGATACTTCTATCTATGAACTTTATATGTCCAATTGTCCATCCAATTCAAAATCATATAAGTCAAGAATGTAACACTAAAAGGCAGCTGAACAGAAGCTATGAATGAAAAGTATAGTGAAGAGAGTTTTACCAACCAGTGTCCGCTTTAACAAGGATGCAATCGCAAGTGCAGTCCTTATTTGCTTCAACTGAAAAATTTAAAGCATGTGACCAGTTAGATATAGAAAACCAAAATAACAGGAATGCAGTTAGTAATTTGACCAAATATCTATACAGAAAATACCTGATAATTAACTAATTCAAAATGAGATTCAACAGTATGAGCGCCATCTAACAGCAAACTTTTTGGAATGCTAGGTTTAAATGATAGGAAACCTCCTGCAACATGAGACAAGACATCATACGGACATGATAAGTTTCTGCAAATAGAAATTAAATACTATTAATATCAAAATGAAAGAAAGCAAAATGCGGTTTCCTTGTTTCTAATTGGTGTTTAATTACTCTGCCGTTAGATGACTAGTAAGTTGAGATTAGACATAAGCATAAACCCCTATACCCAAATGAAGATTACAGTTTACACATTACAGGGATAGACCAGTGAGTAGACCTGGAGAGTCATAATATGACGGTTGATCAACAAAGAGCATTGCCTCGCGCAATCTATTACGCTTTCCTTCGGTACCACCATACTGAAAAGTAGTATGCACAGCATATGGTTCTAAATGAAGCTGTTGATGCATGCCCTGGCAGTCAACAAAAATATACAACACAGTTAGTTGTCAAAAGACATATTATGCTATTAACCTAACAACAGCAAGCAGGTAGAAAAACCAGGGGTTAGGAAAAAGGAATGTAAACGAATAATCTAACAAACCTCAGGAAGAGAAAACACTCATGATACAACTACTATCCAAAAAGAATGAAATGCTGCCACATGCATAGTTTCTAGTTGCTAATCTCTAGTAAAATATACTCTTACAGTCTTACCTGGACAAAATATGTATGGCCATTACAGAATATACTTGCTGGTAGTACTCCTAGCTTCAGTTTCCCATCATACGAATACACAAGGTCATCTTCACCTTCAACTGACTGTCCAAAAACTTTGCGTACAAGATCATTGAAAGCATTCTGGTCCCACAACTTATCATCAGATAAGACTAGGTCTTTCCATTCTGCTGCCAACCTTTTAGCTGGTTCAGTTGGTCGCCAATGGAAAATACCAATATTGAATGCACCAGTAACTGTGGATAAGATAATAAAAACAGTAAGTAACTAGTTGCATTCTTTTTTTTTTCCTTTTGAGATAGTATTGATAAGTTGCAGATATAAAAAGTTTATCAAAAGTATCCTAGTCTTTGCCAAACTAGTAATTTGATGGTACGCTAGATAGAAAATATACATATGTCGAAAATTCGATAAGTTACTAGTAAATATCAAGGTAAAAAAGATACAAAAAAAAGCATTGGAGTGATCTAGTCAATGTGATATGCATGCAACAAGATAATCCAGTCAGAAACCTTCAGTGCAAATAGGCAGTACCAGTATTTTTATTCGCCCTAGAATATTATGAAAAGGAACAATATCCTACATAATTATAATGAAATGATTTATTCCTATGAAAATATGTTTTGTATGTCCCAACTAGCTTCCAGCCTGTTCGGTTCATCGTTTCTGGCTGGGCTGGCGGCTGGAACCCGCTGGTGCTACAGTGACCATGTGTCTAACGGTCACCAGCGCCAGCCACCAGCGCCAGCCACTCCAGCCGCGCCGAACAGGGCGTTCAGTGCTGTAGCTTTTCCAAAAGTGAGAAAATAGTTCCCCTAAGTGTTAGGGAACTATCGACACGCCTAAATTGTTGCATTTTCCATCAGAATCGTAAGGAGACATGGCCAGCAACCTGAAGGTGAAGCACGAAAAAAAATAGGGCAAAAGCACATCATTGTTTCCTTTTTTTTTTTTTTTTTTTTCTCGAACACGCAGGAGAGCTGCGTATCATTCCATTAATAGAAGAAGAAAGAGTTTACAAACACACACACACCCCGGATTACATTCAGTTTACAAACGCGCCTGTGGAAATTCTAAAAACGACCTAGGTAGGATGGTTTATGATCCACCATCAACACCACCATGGATGGAGAGGGCTGTAAGAGCTTTCGCTCCAGCCATACTCCACATGCACTTCTCATCCCCAGCCATGATCAAGGCAGTGGCAATGCTTGGAGAGGCTCCATTGAAGACGCAGTCATTGCGATGCCTCCAAAGCGTCCACGCTCCTAGAACAATGATCGAGTTGAGCCCCTTACGTATTTCCCCGGTCACCAAGTTTGAGGTTCGGCTCCACCACTCATCGAAGTTTATGTCGCTGGGCTGGGGTGAGAGTGTGTTGAAGCCAACTTGGCGCAACAAAATGTGCCAGAACTGTCTTGCAAAGACACAGCCGACAAGGAGATGATGGATGGTTTCGTTCTCTTGATCACATAGGGGGCATCGCTCCGGGTGGGGAAGATTCCTCCGTGCCAGGCGATCAGCCGTCCAACAGCGGTTGTGCGCAGCAAGCCATAAGAAAAAACGGCACTTCCCTGGAGCCCAGGTTTTCCAAATTCGTTCCCATGGGCCAAACTGCACTGACCCTTGGAATTGAGCTTCATACGCTGAACTCGCTGAGTACTGGCCAGAACTTGAGAGGCGCCAAAAATGCACATCCGCCACTCCCGGCTGCAAGGTAATGTCCAGTATGATATCGCACAGTTTGATGAACTCCAATATAACTTCAAAAGAAGCCACTCCGTGAATGTCTTGTGTCCACCTCATATCAGTTAGTGCCTCATGGACAGTTCTCTTGTTGGTTATCCTCTTGGGGACCATGGAGAAAATCAGAGGGGAGAGGTCTTCTAGGCGCTGCCCCATAATCCATCGGTCGCGCCAAAAGAGTGTGTTCCTCCCATCACCAATCTCTGTGGCCACAGCCATTGAGAGTAGCGCCTGAACACAAACGCTTGTTTGCATTGGGAGATCTGCCCAAGGTTTATTTGGTTCAGATTTTTGTAACCACGGCCAGCGTACCCGAAGAGCTCGTCCAAGGTTTTTGAGGTCAGAGATGCCCAGCCCACCTAGTTCTTTCGGTCTAGCAACTTTAGACCAAGCAATTAAACAGTGCCCTCCATGAGCTTCTTTGCGGCCACGCCACATGAAATTCCGACTGATTTTTTCCACGGCTTTGATCGCCCAAGGAGGAAGATCCAGCGCCATAGCATGGTAGATTACTGTTGCTGTTATTACAAACTGAACCAGCGTTGCCCGCCCCATTCTCGTCATCAAATCCGCCTTCCATCCGGGCAGAAGATCAGCCAAGCGATCCATGAGTGGCTGCAGCTGTGCCTTTGTGAGTTTCTTCAAAGAGAGGGGCAAGCCAAGGTACTTGATGGGAAATTCAGTAAGCTGACAGGGGAGACGCTCTTGCAGCAGCTCTATGTCCTGAGGCAAACACTGGATGGGAGCGACGCTACTCTTCTGCACATTGGTACGAAGGCCGGTGGCTGTCCCAAAAAGTTGCAGCATGTTCATTGTGATATCAATGTCACTTGCAACCGGTCGGAGGAAGAGCACGACATCATTGTTTCCTTAAGCCATGGAGACTGGAGGTTGTTAAGATAGTGGTCAATTTTCAAACCAATAGACGATCATCTACACTAAGTAAAAAGTATAGTCAAAGTGAACAACAAGCATCAAGCTAATGATCATCTGCAACCTTTGGATGCCGGGTTGGATCACTGCCATTCACGTATCTGGGACTGCCACTTGGCACAACCAGACCAACAGTGGAAGACCATGCTCCATTAATTAATCAAGCAGAGAGAAGAATGTCAGCCATAAGTGCTTTTCTGGGATACTCAGGCAGGTTGAAGATGGTTAATTCAGTAATATCTTCAATTTTCATCTACATAATGTGTATCATCAAACTACCCTATACTCTCATTGAACATTTTGACAAGCTAAGAAGGAAATTGCTCTGGAGGGGCAATGACATTAACTCCCATGGTAAATCACTGGTGGCATGGAAAAAGGTACAAAGACCCCAAAAGAAAGGAGGTTTGGGAGTTAAAAATCTCAGGATACAGAATGAAGCGCTGCTGATTAAACATCTCGACAAATTCTATAACAAGAAAGATGTTCCATGGGTAAACCTTATCTGGCATACTTATTATAGAAATGGGCAGATTCCACATGAAACTGTAAACAGAGGCTCTTTTTGGTGGAGAGATGTTATGAGTTTCACTGATCATTTCAGAGCGGTGGCAACCTGCAAAGTGGGAGATGGATCAACATGTATGTTATGGAACGATGTTTGGAACGGGCATTATTTCAGAGAAGAATTCTCAAGACTGTTCTCTTATGCGAAGGATCAGAATATATCCATAGCACAATTCAGAGAAAACAACACAATTCAAGAGCAGTTCTTTCTGCCAATGTCACAGCTCTTCAAGGTTTTATTCAAGAAGCCCATCAAACAAATCAGGATCAAGATTCATGGGAATATGCATGGGGGCCGAAATATCTGACATCTAAATTCTATGAAATTCCTTTTGCAGTCTTACGTCCACCCCCTCACTTTCAGTGGCTATGGAAGTCGAAATGCAGCAATAAACTAAGGGTCTTCACACGGCTGCTCTTCATGGACAGGTTAAACACAAGGAACATCTTAAAAAGGAGAAACTATCAAATTGAAGGTAACAACTATGACTGCGTACTATGCCAGCAAACACAAGAAGAGACAGCATTGCACCTTTTCTTCACCTGTCCATTCAATGCTGCTTGTTGGAGGAAACTAAATATTCAATGGAATGATCATCTCGAGTTCTCACAAATGATGTCAGATGCCAGAAACAGGTTTCGGAAGGAATTCTTTATGGAAGTTTTCTCCATAGCTACATGGATGATGTGGAAACAAAGAAATGGAGTCATTTTCAACAATGAAGCACCAACGATTACTAGATGGAAGAAGGATTTTGAAGATGAGGTCATTTTGCAACTCAACAGAATGCCTGTCTCATATAAAGAGAAAGTACAGGATTGGCTCAATGTCCTACCTACAGCAATCGTCAACTAACTCACAAACCAGTCTTTGTAATTTTACAATATAAAAAAATAAGCCTAATTAGGCATACAGTTGCTTTTATCACTGTAAGTATTTCTTTCTACCCCGTAGGGCATGTACAGTTATTTTGTTGGTCTCTGGAAATAAAATGCAGAGGGAGCCTCTCCCGCTGTTTTCCGTTCAAAAAAAGCATCAAGCTAATGTTCAAAAGAATTTGCTTAAAAAAAAAACTTAAATGGCACAATGGTGGGGACTATTGGAATACAATATGATATGTTCGTAGTAATAGCATACTTCGAAATGATTATTGCTCCATTCAATAATTCAAATAAATATTAGAGCATGCTGAACTACACAATTGTCATGATCTAAACAAAAGCATTGGCAAGCAAAAGCTTATCTGCACTAAACCTACATTGCAACTGGTTTATACTTCATACATATCCACATATATTCCAAAAAGATAGCTTAGTAAGTTTTGCCTTTCTGTACCTAGTGAAAAATTCTTCCTTCACTGAATGTTCACTTTGTACTCAAAGACTACCTTTTTCATTTACGTTTGAATCCAAGTTCACGTCGAACTTTCAAGTCCAAGCAGTACAAGGGAAACTAGGAAATCACAACATTCTTAACACGAAGATCACTAGATCAGGTTGTGCAGTGACTTACATGTTAAAACATCTCAAAAGGGCAAGCAATTTGCTACTAGTAATGTTCAGTTCTGATGCTCGGCAACAATAGCTAAAATTTCGTTTGGATGATTATTACATTCAGAACGCAAACCATACCATTTCTCTTTTTTTCGAACATTGATACCATTTCTCTTCAACGTTCAACGGTGAAAAAACAGTGTGATACAGTCAGCAGTAAGTTGCTACTGATGGCGACAGAGACTGACAAATGCACACTAAGCAACTTATCAAGCAGCAACATTCAGAAGTCTGGAAAGCAATTACCTTCTCTCCAGTTCTCCAGGCTGTCGTCGGTGACGGTGGGAATGACCTGGTCGCTGGAGGTGAGCAGATCCGCGTCAGGGTAGCGGGCGAGGTAGGGCAGCGGGTTCTTGAGCCACACCATGTCCGTGTCGCACATGAGCAGCTCGTATCCGAAGGGCAGGAGCGCGTTGATGAGCAGCACTTTCTCCCTGCCCATCTTGTGGAAGGTTGGGGAGCCCCAGCCGGCGTCCTCGGTGGCCATCCTGCTGCCCATGTCGAAGACGGGCACGCCGCGGAGGTAGAGCTCCCGCAGCAGCTTGGTGTCCATGGCGCCGACGAGGAGGTTGTCGACGCCGAGGTCGGTGAGGTGGCGGGCCCAGGTGATGATGAAGTCGAGGAAGGCGTAGTTTCCAAAGGTGACGACGATGACGCCGTCGCGGGCGCGGGCGCTGACCATGTCGCGGGTGAGCCGGAACGCGCTCGGCGGCGGCATCCGCGCGCCCCGCGGCGGGGGCTTCCAGATGGGGCGGTTGTACATAGTCTCGGGCAGGGCAGCGGTGAAGCCAGAGAGGTTGGCCGCGGCGGTGAGGGCGGTCGCGGCGTCCGCGGGGAAAGGGAGCGGCGGCGCGGAGAGGGAGGAGAATGAGGAGAGGAGGAAGAAGAGGGCGGAGACGGCGAAGCCGCCGAGGACGGCGCCGTAGATCCCGACGAAGACCGGCTTGGTGGACTCGGCGGGGCACCACGCCGCCATTCCGCCGGCGGGGCGGGGGATCGCCGGAGGCGGGGACGGGGAGCGGGGTCAGTGGGCGGTGGGGACGGGGACTCGACCGAGCGATGGGGACAAGGAGTGGCTGGGCCCACTGGGCGGTGAGTGTGGAGTGGGTCCGGCTCGACGGCACCGTCGTCACGTGCACGGTAAGAATCGGTGATCCCGTTACGGGAAAGCGCGGCGCGTGCAGGCACGATTGGACCCTTGGCGCACTGCCTGTCGTGCGGGTCAGCGGAAACAGCCGGGCCCGCCGGCCACGGGGACGGGACCATTGCAGCTTATTAGGCTGCCCGCACTGGGGTCCTGTAGGGCGTGTTTGGTTGCCTGGAGGCGTCTGGGCCTGGCTAGGGGTGGGATACAGGCTCATCTGAGCCAGTATGCACAGATGCAACCCGATGTGTTTGGTTGCTTGATTTCGAGTGAGCCTGGCTCAAGGGAGATCGTGATTGGTTCCCTGGACTTCGGTCGTGCTGCATGCGTGGATGCAGTTTGCTGGTGATTGGTTGCCTGCATCGGAGACGGATCTGGTTACCTTGGACACGAATGGTGAGTTTACCAGCGCATGTTTCAGCTACTTCACCAATTCTGAAAAATGTCAAAGTCACCACGAACCAAAGTTTCGGTTTATATTCCGGGACATGTCGCCAACTCCAATTGTTTAGAAGATGCAAAGTTGAAGCACGAATATGTAACAATGACAAACGATTTTTTTTTTCTGTCTTCAATTTTCAGTAACTGTCAAAAATTCCAACTGATTACAACGATCCTGACAAGAATGACAAGTTCTCTCCAATAAACGAACCTACTCTTACTCTTACAATCTGTTTAACAACTTTGCATCAACCTTAATGTTGATAACACGGCAATCAACATAAGCAGATTCGGCCTCTTCACTTCTCGAATGATTGTTGTAGCAAACATTCCCGAACCAGATCCATGAACTATCATATGAATAATCAAAGAAACAACAACGAAACAATGACAAATCGGAGCGAAATCACAAGATCTAGGTGAAAACGAAGAAGAAAACAGAGAGCGAGAGAGTTGCAGACCCAAATCACAAGTTAGCATAGGAGAGGAGAGGACTTGCTTGTGGAGCAACGGATGGGACCAGGAACATCACCCGCGGGAGCGCCTCGCGACGGAGCGGCCACCAGTAGGTCTAGCGGCAACACATCGATGCCTGCGCAAGCACCGCCGCCGGAGTCTCTCACGTCACGGGCACGAGATCTAATCCGAACAGCAAGCCGGGGCAGATGGCGGTGTGGAAGTACTGGCTCCTCCAGCAGGCCGGGGCGAATGGCAGGTAGCGGATTTGGCCGCCGACGGCTGGGATTTGGCTTCCGCGGTGGTGGATTAATTTGGCCGGCGGCGTCGATGGCGACATGAGCGGGGAGGGGACTCGGTTGCGAGTGAAACCAAAATGAGAGAGGGAGGTGAGCGGATTCTCCGACCCCTCACGAGCGGCCACCCGCCTGCATCCGCCGCTGCATCAACACATGCACCCGCGCTGCCCCCAGTCGCACTCGCACGCACTGAGCCAGGCCGAGTAGGGAACCTCAACTCCCACGTTCCTCCCGAGCCTGGCTGCGGAGGCCGAGTTGCATCGGTCGGGCCAGGCTACGGGCCGAAGTCAGGCAACCAAACATAATGACCTGCATGCGCTGGACCTGGTCGGGGGGTCGTGCGGGCTACCAAACACGCCCGTAAAGGTTCCTTCAGGAACCATTTAGCGAAAAATCATCTGCACCGGCTTCCGGTAAAGCTTCCGCTACCGTAGCGTCAAGGCTCCGTTCCGCCAAATCAAGCGGGGCAGCGGAAGCCCGCTACGCCGCGCGGGGCCCGCGCGCCTCTTCTTCCGTGCGCCATCCCCACGGCCGTCGACGCGCCAACAACCTCCCGCCGCCGACCACAGGAGGAGTAGAAGAGCAGGAGGAGCAGAGCGGATCGAATCGAAGCAAATCGAAGCAAAATCGAAACGAATCGAAGTAAAATCCAAAGAAATCGAAGAGGAGGAGGAGAAGGGAGGAGTAAAGGAGGAGGAGGAGCAGGGCGCTTGTGGCCGCGGCCGCGCCCGTCGTCGGCGGCGGCACCGCGAGGACGCCGGGAAGCGGAGCAAACCGGGCATGGGGACGAGCCCGGCCGCCGCGTATGCTCCCCGAGCTGCAGCGTCTTCACGAGGCTACTGCTCCCCTCCTCGGCTCCGGCGGCGCCGTCCGCCTTCGCGGCCGCGGCCACGAACCGCTCGCCCCGCTTCTCCTCCAGAGGCGACGCCGGCAGGAGCCCGGCGCGGCGTCCGACGGCCGCGAGGCCCGCGCGGGGCAGCGCCGCGGCGGAGACGCCGAGCCCGCGGGGCGGGAGCCCGGTACCCACGCCGGCGCCGCGGCGGGGGCTACAGACGAGCGGGCGCGCGGCGCATGGCCGGACGAGCCCGATGGCCGCCGCGCTCTGCATTTGCCCGCGCCGGCCGAAGGTTCCGGAAGCTTCGGGAGGACGCCGCTGGAGAGGGCGGAGGGCTCGAGGCGGCGGCGGCGGCGACGGGCGGCGGATCGCACGAGGTTCGCTGCTGGTTGCCGGGGTTGGTGGCGGCATCGCTCTTCGGCCTGCGCGAGAACAAGAAGGGGGCGGCAGAGAAAAAAAGAAAAGGAAAAAAAAAGGAGAGAGAGAGGAGAAGGTAGTTGGAATGGTTGAATATAAAATATAAGTTAGTTGAGATAGAGGAAGGATATAGAGGAATGATGGGTGCGGGAAAAATTGTTTTAGAGGAAAGAATCTCGATGACCAGGACGGAATATTCTTTTTAGAGGAAAGATATAGAGGAACACGAGTGCGGATAGCCTTAGGCTGTCCGCACTGGGCTTCTCTATCCATTCCTGCAGGACCGTTTTAGCGTAAAGAGGCGCTGCACCGGGAAGCGCTACCGGTTACGCTATGTTACGTGAAGCTGCCGGTTACGCCAAATTCAGAGGAGTAGCGGAGGAACGCTACCGGTGCGGGCCCCAGAGGAATAGCAGAGAGAAGCGGTGGCCCAGAGGAATAGCAGAAAGGGAAGAGAAAAAGTGAGGAGAGAGAGAGATGTAGTTGGAGATAGTAGAATAAAATATTGAATAGTTGGGATAGAGGAAGGATATAGAGGAACTATAGGTGCGGAAGAAATTGGTATAGAGGAAAGAATCTTGATGACTAGGACGAAATATTCCTTTTAGAGGAAGGAAATAGAGGAACATGAGTGCGGAGAGCCTTATCAAATTGCATCCGAAATTTCGTTTACGCAACGTCTTTCATTCAGATGCTCGATACTCATCGTTCTTTTTTTTTTTTGCGAGACTCACCGTTCTGTGTAGCTATGTCAAGGGTAAAGTTTGCACTCAGGCGAGCACGCCAACTAGCAATTTATTTTTAAACCATATACCATTGTTACAGAAAGCAAACAAAATATACCATCCAAATAATATCATCAATTTGTTGAAGAGGCTAAACAATTGAATTTTTTCATGGCTAAGAGAAAAAAATTCAAAACATGTACCTCAAAATTCACTCTTAGTCTAGAAGTTCTAGACCTAAACTAAAAAAAAATAGATTCCAACATTAGAAGGTATTGCCTACATTAAACAAAGAAGCTTTACAAAATCATTGATGAATCATACTCCCTCCATCCCACAACAAATGGCATCGAAGCGTTTAAAATTTGTCTCAGAACAAATGACATGGTAGCCAATTAATGGGTTGGTCTATCTAGCCAATTTATAGCAAACTAATCTGGTATTTGTGAAAAGCTGATTTGGTGCATGCGCCATGCACAACATTAAAAGGCAGGCAAGCGTAATTAAAAGGCATTGTTTCTCATTTAGCGGGCTCATATTAAGGCATATTATCTCTAAAATTAGGGGTACCGGTGTCATTTTACTTCACTCTTAATCTGTCTGAAATTTCCTAGGATGTCATTTATTATGGGACAAAAGGAATAGTAATGATGCTAGCTATAGCGCATCCAGCCTGCAAGAAAGCTACTTGGAGCGAGAACTCTGTAACTAAATACCACCGCACAAAGGAAGATCGTCGAACACAAGAATAGCGGAAAACATACAATACGAAATGACAAAAATAAGACAATCATCCTTATTGGTTTTGTTTCGATGTGGCCGTGATTGATGGAACTGATAGTATATTGATGAGTTTGCATCAATTTAGTTTATTGTTGTCTGCTAAGGATTTGATATTCCAACATCTATCTAGCAAGTCTTCGACTTGTCGGCTTCAATTATTTATGAAAATCGTCGATTTATCTTCGATTACTTTTCGGTGGCCCTAAATTCTATAGCCAAGAAACAAAGCATGCATATGGTAGTGGCCCGTCTGAAGTAAGGAACACATTTATCCATATTGAAAAAAAAAACTAATTTAACTATCAATAAAAGATGTGAAGTCTTTATTTCTGCAATACATTCAGTACAACAATCATCACACATCACCCTATATATTATTGAAATACATACTACACTGTTTTAAAAACAAAAGTTAACAATGTTAGTCTAAACAGTTAGAGTTTGCAATTTGATAAATGAGTTCTTGTGCGTTGCAGCCAGAGTCGGTATTTTATATAACATTATTAAACGGGTGCATTTAATACAAAATAACACACAATATTCTTGTAATTTGGATAAAAATAATAATATAGATCTAACAACCTTATTAGTTTTGGATTATTAACTTAATCTAAATATAATAATATTTCCACTAAACTCAAAGGATTTATTGAATTGGTATGACATACTGAAATTGATGTTCCGTTTTGTGAGAAATTTTTTTTGAAAAATTAGATTAAACAAAACTCCGGTGGCCGTTGAGGTTAAATCATTTTGGTTTCTTTTTTTTCCTATGAATTCATATAAGAGTGAAACTATGGATAAAAAAGGAATCTAGACTGTGTTCTAGCCCTGCTTGATTTGTACATTCTAGTTTGAATTAGTGTGGATTCCGCGAGAACAAGCAGCTAAGCTAGGTACATTTAAATCCGGTGAAAGCAAAGACTTCAGGAGAGGATATTTGTGCCGCAGGAGGCCGGTGAAGATATTTTTGCCGCGAAAGTACAGCGCCCCCACACCCAGGTTTGTCCCCATTCCCGCGGGTAAGGGAAAAATCAAGCAGACCGGTTCGTACTTGTTACCTGTGGCATCATCCAGTCCAGAATCCCGACATCCCGTCGTCGCCGCCTCCACACCACACACGCACCAATCCATCCTTATATACGCTGCCAGCCTGATCCCGTAACGAACGCCTCCAGTCCAGTTAGCACCAAAGTATCGCGCCAACCTCCATACTACGACGATGGCCACGCTCTCCTCCTGCAGCCGCCTGAGCGCGGCCGGCACCGGCGCCGCGTTCCGCCGCCACCACCGCCGGCCGGCGCGCGCAGGAGTCGTCGTCACGTGCCGGAGCTCCTCCACGAGCGTTCGCACCGCCGCGGCGGCCACTGCCACGGCGACGCCGGCTCTGGCGGAGCAGCAGAACAAGGAGTAAGAGTCACTAGCTAGCTTGCTGATCAAACTCTCTCCATGGTGGGTGCTGGTAGGTGCCCTGCGCTTGGTTTTTTGTAGCAGTTGGCTGATGAGGTAGCTGGACATTGTTAATCTTCAGGCTCGCGCTGCCGACATGGTCGGAGTTCGAGCTGGGCAGGGCGCCGGTGTTCTGGAAGACCAGCAACGGCCTGCCTCCCTCACCCGTAAGTCCATGGATCTTGTTTTCTTCCTTATCCAAAAGAAACTGGCCACAAGTCCTGTAATTCAGATAGGCCCAGAGGTCCCAACAGGTCCCCTGCTTCAGATAAACTGAGCAGACTGTTATATTCATGAATGAAGAAAAAAATAATCGATTGAGCCCAAGTTTAACGATCAGTCCTATTTCTAACATAACACGCTGAGGCACGTACGTGGCAGGGTGAGGGCCTGACGCTTTTCTACAACCCGGCGGCGGCGAAGCTTGCCCCCAACGACGTGTTCGGCGTGGCGTTCAACGGCGGGTTCAACCAGCCCATCATGTGCGGCGGCGAGCCCAGGCAGATGACGCTGCAGGTCAGGGGCAAGGCCGATCCGCCCATCTACACCATCAGGATAAGCGTGCCGCAGCATGGTTCGTTTCGTTCTGTGCAACATCCCTCTGTCCATGCACCTTGTGCAGCGGTTATTTTTAGCAGTTTTTAATTAGTTTCATCACGGAAAGATGTTAATTGTCGCTGCTGCAGCCATGAGCCTGGTCTTCTCCTTCACCAACGGGGCCGACTGGGACGGGCCATACACCCTCAAGTTCAGGGTCCCCAAGCCCTGGCAGAACAAGCCGCCGAGCTTCTTCAATGAGGTGAACTTGTTGCTTCAATTCAAGCTCGTTGATTTCTTTTGAACAGAATGGGGAAATGAAATTATGTTGACAGACGCAAGTTACTCAAAAGCGAACACCTCGTTTGCTAAACTAATGACAACGAACACTCTCAGAGCCAATCACGATTCTGGTGGTGGTTGTGCAGGGCCTGGCTGATGAGCTGAGCAGGGAAGGCGCCTGCGACAGGGCCATCTACCCGGACGAGAACATTGTCATCACCAGCTGCGCCATAGGCGGCTACTACGAAGAGGGGGTCAGTGCTTATCGCTCTCTGCTCCTCTCTTTAATTCCGTTGTGACACGGAACACAATGTTGTTTCTGTGTGTGTTCATCTGATCTCTCCTGGTTCATGGCAGGGCGACCGTTGCAAGCTGGACATCGTGAGCGGCTGCACGGACCCCAGCTCGCACCTGTTCGACCCCATGGCCACCGTGGATGATGGTTCCTGCCCATTGGAATCCGATGCCGAGGAATGAAGGGGTCACATCCGTGGAAAGGGGGAGCAAAAAAATGTGATTAATAAAAGCTTCACTACAACGTTCCAATGTCTCTGATATTGATTGTGATAGTGTGTTGCTCCCTCTGGACTTCAATTCTTGACGTCCGGATAGAAAATGTTTATACAAACTGAGTTCATGTCTGCTGTCCAGACGTCATCAATTTAAGTCCAGAGGTAGTACATGAACATGTATGTATGTATTTAGCCAGAGTAACAGCACAATGGTAAACAAAGGATCATACTAGCAGCAAGAGCTGTGCATACCAAACCGTAAACCTCAACAGTTAACCAACTTTCGTCGGAATCAACATCTATCCAACTTTGCAAGCATACATGCAAACCAACCAGCACAGAATACAACTTTGCAAGCATAAATGCAAACCAACCTGGACAGAATACAACTGAAATTCAGGCGGGAAAAAGAGGAACGGATATAACATTCTGTAATTGGCTGATTTCCTGCTCAGCTATGCAATGAACCACAGTTGGCAACTCTGATTCATACATAATCTTCAAGCTGAAGATAACACTACAATGGGCTGGCATTACTAAAAGGTCATCTTGCAGAAATAACCCGGATTCAAATCGACATCTACTTCAAATTAGGTAGCACGTGCCATTATAGTGCCAGAAATGAAACAAACAAGCACATGCAACATGCTAAGGAGTTATAGTGCCAGAATGCAATGTTAACATAGCATCATTGCGTTATAGTTCATTCACCACAAGGTCCACAACATCTACTTATAATTAGGCAGCACATGCCATATTTATAACTACAGTCTAGTGACAACGCCCCTTCATGTTGAGCAAGCTCTAATCTCCACCAACCTGGCGTTTCCAGGAGTCCTCCACAATCAGCTCATCGACTCCCCAATCTTCATAGCTGTTCAAACAGAAAGCAAATGACAATAAAGCTGTTGTAAAATCATTTTAAGATTCCTTCAAAAGCTGAGGTTTTCCTTGGAAACTCACCTTCCATCAGGTAAGTATCTTCTGATTGTGAAGGGGATCTTGCGCGCTCTCAGCTCTTTCATGGCAATCTACAGTCGTTCATATGGATCATTAGCCACATACAATATATGAACTGATGCTCATGATAATAGCTTTTGTATCAGGAACGGGAGAAACATCTGAAGATATTTTTAGGGACTATTGATAAACAATGTAATTTCCATTTTATTTTCTGTTTCTGTATGGATTAGAACCCAAAATATTGAACGTTTATCATTCTTCTGATGTGTCTAACCAAATCCAAAGTTCCTTTTGTGCAAACGACTTTAACCAGTTCATTAACAGGGAGCCAACAGGAAATGCATATCCTGGCATAGATACGTATCACTATTTAAGTTTCTCCCTAATTAGTATATAAGGGCAGATTGACGTGTAAACCGACCAAAATATCAAGTGTAAAATATCCTCGCGCCCTCCCTGCCTCCCTCCAATATGGTTATGCAATTCGACCTAAGTATTCTAGGTCTGAAAACTATTACACTGTAAAGTACTGATTAAACTCGGTTTCCCCTTTCTATGCAAATTACAGAATTATAAGTAAGTTGATGTCTTTGCCCAAGTCCAGGAAGAGGGCCTGTCTCTAGGAATTTAGCAAGTTCAGCTTGGACAAGGTTAAAGCCATAAAGGTAGAAACTAGGAAAGTAGGAGGTCTATTTGGGCATGCTAGAAAGTATTGGAGATTCAGAAGTCTACAGCAAAAAGGCATCACTTTGATTTTAGGGAACCAAAATCCTCAATAGAAGGATGCCTTGATGTGGCTTTTATATTTAATTCAACCAAGAACAAATCCATCGCCTCTTGCAATCTCTTAAATCTGAACCCTTCTAATTGTGATACCCAGCCTCCATCAACATTTCTAACAAGTAGAAATGCCAATATTTCAGTCTGGCCATCTCCTGCGTAGTAGCTATCTCCTAATACTTAACATTAACAACATGTACTAAACAACCAAGAACAAATCCATCGCCTCTTGCAATCTCTTCAATCTGAACCCCTCTAATTGTGATACCTAGCCTCCATCAACGTTTCTTATGAGTAAGTAGAAATCCCAATATTTCAGTCTGGACATCTCCTGCATAGCAGTTATCTCCTAGTACTTAACATTAACATGTACTATATACTCAACAGAAAACAATATGTAACCTATGTGAGACAGTAAAACCATTTACATGTTCGAATAAATATACTGGAAACAATAAGTATGATGTCCCAAGAAAAGATCACATGGAAGAAGGTAAGCATATTCCTAAGTCATAGAGATGACCAATCTTACAATATAAGCATGCATAACAGACTATCAAATTGACCTACCACAATTATATATTCCTTCAACAAAAGGTCAAAGTCTTCTACTAAATGGCAGGATTACGCGTCAAAATAGCAATTGGTAGAATTGGCTGTGCACTACTCGATATTAATGTTTCTAACACAAATGAGTATCACATGCAGTGGATCCAGTACACATTCCTAAATAGGAAGATGCCATGGCTAATCACCATCATATATGATATCCAGAGGTCAGTCTTCATATAGCAAGCAAATATTCATTACTAAAGACTATTGGAGTTTTGCTAGATCCTAGAGGTGTAGTTCAACAAGCGAAACTGAGACTATCAACAAAGATACAAAAGGCTCATGTTTATCTGAGCTTACCAAGGAAAGAAAGTCTACTAAAGCGAAAATTTCGTTTTACCTCAAGAGGATCAGTTTCTCCCTCAAGCTCAACCATGACTGGAGCATTCATGCTGTAAAATAACAGCAAGTGTCAGAATTTCTTTGAATGATCTCGATCAGTAACATGATACTGTGAGAAAGAAATGTACCTTATCTGCAAAGCTCTTGTACCCAGGATTCGTGCACGCTCATACTTCGTCATATATTTTGATGTTTTGCGTGTGCGCTCAGTCTTTTCCTGTTCCTTTTCTTCACCCTCTGCACCTACGACATCTTCTTGGGCATCCTCATTGTTGTTCTCAAGCTCTTCTTCAGCCCCATCCTGTTCAACAGAAGAAAAATTGCTGTATTGGTGGTATTCTTATAAGCTCAGCATAACAAGATAGAGGCTGAATATAGGGCTCGAAGAGAAAAAAGACGAATATGGGAACCGAGATAACGAACATAGAACTCTGGAGGACAAATATGGAATTCTAGAGGAAGACTCAGAAGAAAAATATGGGAGCCTTGAAGATGGTCCATAAAAGTTTAATAGAAGAACAGCAATGAGTATGTACCTCCACGTCAGGTTCCAGGGGCTCATCCTCGTACCTACATCACAAAATGGAGGTGTAAGATGCTAAATTAATTGAAACAAATATGCGAACATTAGCATGTAACAGTAGATATTTTAGTGATCAAGAGGTACAAACTGATGGTTGCTGAATTCAATCTCCACCCCTTTTAGTTCGTGTAATTGTACACTATGACACCATGCATAGTGACTGGCATCCGGAACGTAAGTTTGAGCCACTAGTTTATTATCTCCAAGTTATAACCATCCCACATCAAAGTATGTTGGGACTAAGCCTAGAACCATAAACCACACTGTCTTATTCCAATTCTGAACACAGCTTTGGAGAAGCAGATGTGACACCCTTACATTCCCAACTAAACAACAAACAAAAATATAACAAGATTCACCCTTGATTGGGGAGGACCATGCATTTCACAATCCGCGACAGAGAGCAACTACTCAACTCATCGAGAAAAATAGGCACCTTGAAACCGACCTAAATTCCAATAAAACGCAAAACCAAGGCTGCCGATTTTTCAATCCCCAACCCTAACGCCCTCTTGAATCAAATAAATTTGCTTTGACCGCCACGAGGAGGGTCAAAATCAATAGCCTCCAAACGAAATGTTTTCAATAGACACAGGGAGACGTTTCATTCGCGCCTTCTACGGTTGGCAAAGATTAGCTATCGAAACCTAGCTCAGCTCTGCTAAAATTTGCTTAATCAGACAGAATAAGCACGAGAGAAGGGGTGGAGGGAGGAGGCAAAGATCGAACCCCATGTCGGCTTCATAATCTTCGTCCGCCATGGCCCCCGCCGCCCAAGGGCCGCTGCTTCGGTGGTTTGCTCGCTAGGGTTTTCGCCGTGCGGCTGCGGGAAGGAGCGCAAGACTGGAGGAAACAATAGATGCAATCCGAAGAGTCTGGACTCTGGACAAAAAAGGAGCCGAGCGAGAATAATCTGGTCCGTAGAAATCAAGGGTAGGCCCTCTGCTTCACAGCACGAATCTTGGGAAATCCCATGTTTTTTTTAAAAAAAATTATCTCCGGCCATTTATTTTTAGTAAAGTGCACTAGATATTTTAGTTTTTGAGGTCTATATCTAGTTACTTGGTTTCAATTTTCATTCCTGAACGTAATTAACACGCTCTTAACTTCATCTATTTTCATTTCATGTATTGCCTATTGTAGCACAACATCTTTTTGACACATGTGGACACTATTGCAACTGTCTTTAATTATCTAGCATGGTCCCGTTCTCCTTTCTTTCTTATATCGTGTACAAAAAGGTTGACAGGATACGAAGGTGGTTGTAATGTTTATACTAGTATACACTATGCAAACACGAAACCGCAACACCAAGACATTCATTATCATGCGAATCCTATTGACACATATTTTTACCGGCTCGTAATATAAATACAAAATTGCCACCCCTCACATGCTAATATGAAGAAATCCCAAAGCATGGCGGAACCTTATCTTAGTAAGCATGGTTTCCACTTTCCAAATTGATTAATTGTACTTAAAAATGTGCCATATGTTTTATTAAATTGAATGGTTTGATTGATAGTTAGAGTTATCTATGCATAAGTAGAAGTGACATTGTGCAACTGACTACTCCATCAGTTTGCTTTCTCTCCCCATCTTTCTTCTTAAGAAAATTGCATTTCATTATCTTCTGTCAAACAATAAGTTGTCAAAGCTAGAATTTAGAGTTTGATGCCAGTACAAGTAGATTCATTGGGGAGTCCTGAGTTTTTAAGTATTTTCAAACTTTGGAAATAAGATTTTTATCATTCCCTTTTCTTTTCTTACTTCATTTAGTAACGGGGATAAATAAAGTTTGAAACAGTCTTATATATGGCTTATTATCTAAAGAAGACGTATATCTTTATTAACTAACTAATATTTTGTGACTACCTTAATCACTTTTTTCTCATTCCAAGCATCTGCAAATAACTATTGCAACAAACAAAAATTATGGTTGAAACATATAGTTATACTAGAAAACTGCGCTGCTACAGGGCGATGTGTGTTGGCACATGAGCCCACGTGCAACTTATGTATAAAAAAATCAAGTAATGAATTTAGTAAACAAAAATTTTTTAGTAACTAAACGATATTTGTATGCCTATGCATTGCAATACGAACAAAAAGGAATTCACAAGGTTAGGGTTTATAATTGAGGCTATCATAATATTATTTTATCAAGTAATCGAGAGTGCATCAAGAAGTGGTAAAAGGTTTATAAAAGTCCTAAAACCATGTTTGTTATTAAAGATTTAATTCAATAAACAAATAAAGATTTAATTTATTATCCTTGTTACTCATGTAAACAACAGATGGCTCACTTTGTACTGCTGGAATAGAAATATAAAATTCAACTATTACAAGGGGCTTACCGCAAATGTTTTTTCTTTTCAATTTTCTGATTTCTTTGGCTGGTTGGGCCGCTATTGGGCCGACCCAGCGCATGGAAAAAGAAAGAAAGCAAACTATGGTGAGAGTGGGATTTGAACTCAGATTCATTTGAAGCAATCAATACTTACCACCAGACCACGAAGTTGTTTGTGACAATATCCGATTCAATTGCTATAAAAAAAAAGAACTCGAACATTTGAATCTGAGTCAAACTCGACATGAACTCGGATGTCGAGGGCTAAAACATGAAATCTTAGCCCGAATCGACTCACTTTAAAGTTATTAAATAGTAGATATTTTGTAGCAATATGAACGGATCAAACAATCTGTAACACCCAAATATAACTATTGCAATGTACAGGATAATTGCAACATTACAATGATTATTGCAACATACTACGACACATCATATATAAATGAAAGAATTATGACCTAGCACAATCTTGAAGTATATATTGCAACATTACAATGATTGTAGCAATCTTGAAGTATATATACTACGACACAAAAATTTCTACAAGGAAATGAAGTATATATGATGGACAACTTCGCCGTGAAAACATGATCTAGCACAATCTTGACTATGAGGATTGTTGGGGCCTTCTTTGCGGACCCCGTCTCCCTACCCGAGCATATCTCCGCGACGTGGCGTTGAACGAGGCAAACTTGTACGGTGACTCAAACCCTTGCTGTCCTGGGGCGACCCTCCTCTCGGACCAACTCCGCACAGTCCTCGGTCCACAGGCTCTTCATCTTGCCAATGGAATAGTGGGAAACCATTATATATCTAGCTTGTCGCCTGCCTTCACCTCGTGCCTGACAGCCTGAGAGGGTCACACGAGGCTATGTGCAGGCACACCATGCTGAGCCCGCTTGCGTGCGGTGATGGATCGAGCCGAGCTCTTCCAGCCATTTCCACTGGATGCGTGGGTTCATGTTGGTGAGGGCCAGAAGAACCACGACAGAGTTGCGATCGCCGGTGGCGTCTTCGTACGTGCCGGAATAATGAAGACAACAAGTCGGTCAAGCTATCCTTCTCGAGCTTGTTGGCCTTGCATTATTCTATGGCAGCGGCGATGAAACTATATATTGCCAGTTTGCCACATCTTCTTCTCCAGCTCGTAGCTTCCAGCACGCTGACCGGATGATGCGCGAATCCGTACAGGAGATTACAATTTACATGCATGTCGAACGTTGCACCTCAGGAACATGTCCAGGTCATACGTCGGTCCGTGTGTGGGCAAGGAGTTACGAGAGGCTCTTCTCCACTACTGCTGTACTGCACCATGTGGTGAAGGTGGGGAATGAAGAGCTAGACATGAGCATCTGAACCATCTCTTGCTAGTGGCGCTTGGACTCCCCACTGGCGGTGACGATGCCGGCAACAAAGACGTCGCTCAGTGAATTCATCATCCTTTTGGATAGCTTGAGAAGTTGGCGGAACGTAGCGCGCATGTTGGACGTGTCCCTTGTGAGGAAACGCGGCCCATTCAATTACAAGGTTCGATTTTTATCAAACCAAAATAGGCAATGGATGATTGGATGGAGGGGGTGACGTTTATATGTCAGTTAAACCTTAATTACAAAGATGTCACAAAAGAAGGCGTGGTGTTTTGAAGGAGAGATGTTGCGTTAAACTTCATCGGATTATGAAGTTCGAGCTCCATTACCTAATTCTGATAAAGCTTTCATCGACTATAACTCCAGTCAACTGACGCATACAGTATAAATTTTGTACTGTAATTAATTAGATGGGAGACGACAACACTGATTAGCAAGCATATCCGGGTACGTACGAAGATATGCAGGAAAAAGGAAATTAAACATGGGATGGCACGACCTAAAATTTCAAGCCCCACTTTTTGTTACCCTAAGTATGTTGTCTAAAACAAAATAATTACAAACAATCAAACGTGTCATTTTCTTAAGAATGAATGGGGGTGTGAGAGTGTGTTGTATTGGGTTCTTCAGTAAATTTTAAAAACCCAGAAGTATTTCGAAGCATGTTGAAAAAACTACCATATTAATACAGTTTCGCGCAACAGTAAACATAGCTGGGTTCTTGAGTGTTTGAGGAACGCGGAAACGAGTGCTACTTTAATTGATGCACCGATGATTCACAGAGTGTTGTCGAAGCACACATACACTATCAAGACATACATGATTTTGCATGCATATATAATAATTAAAGGGAAAAAAAATACTAAACTGTTATGTTCCCTACAATACGCTTATAACACTATATACATTCTTGCTGGTGTCAATTAACACCAACAAGTTTCGTACAATGCCTACTAAAGACAACATAAGCTGACAAACACCTTTTCCTCCCTAGCTTTTTCTTCTTTGTAGGAGAAGACTCCCTATAGCCTTTCTTTTGATCTTCTTCATGGCTGAACCTCTAGGTGAATCAGTCCAAATACGACCCCCACAACTCTACAGTTACATTCTGATAAACGTAACCTATTTATCCAGCTTCAAATTATCACAAAGGTGACCTAGTTCAGGCCTAGCCTTCATCCATGATGTAAATGTTGCTTCGCGCAAAGGTGTACTATAGAGGTAGGACCTGTACGTGATCAGAAAGAAGTAACGCCTGCAACAATGGATTTTCTATCATAAATACCATGTGAAAAGCAAGATGTGGATTAAAGCAGGTACTGGAGAATTTGGGAACAGGTAACTAAAACATTTAATCGGCATAATGCCAAGCACGCTGTCAGAGTTGAAAAGGTGGTATCATGCAACACTATATAACCAAACAGATTACCAGATTATAACTTCCTAAAGTACCAAATTTCCTCAGAACACACATGATGACTACATCTAAACATAGCCCCCTGCTGTATCAAAATCAATTGAACTGAATGAACACAAACATTTTACTCTCTGTTCATTTCAGCACCGTAATTTATCAAACTGGCCGCAGTTTGATACAATCACAGAGAATAAGTACAGTGGCATGCAAATAAGACTAGGAATACCGGCATGGTCCCTGGACTGGGCTGTTTTGAATATATTGAATAGTGATGGAGCACTTATTTTCAATCAGATGATATTAATGCGGGACTTTTACCTTGAGATTGAAATAAAGTGAGAATAGAATACATGATGAGACAACCCCACAGTTAAAACAAACTAAACATACCTCAAAGCTTTTGTACCCATGTCACATAGGTAAGACCGTTCCTCGTCGTCGTCGTCGTCATGCGAAAAATCTTGCAGTGCCTTCCTGTAACGCAGGATATCTTCCCGCAAATGACCGGCACCAGAACACCTTCGTGGGGGAAATTAATTGTCAGAAAAATGCAACAATAAGATGGATCAAATCAACAAGGGATTGTCAGAAAAATGTAGAACAACCATAATTGTGTTTTTTCAGTTTATATAAATGCATAGTTATAATAGCAGACACAAGTTATAACACAGTACCTGTCAATAACTGTGTCAACTTCTTGTTTGCTCTTAGGGCCATGAACCAACACTCTAGTAAGGTTTAATATGTCCCGGTAGTCACCCTGCCTAAGTGCTATGTCAGTCGAGGTCTTGATGGAAACATTTTTTGTAAGAGAAGTTGATACAAAGTGTGTTTCTGCTGTTTGCTCCATGACAAACTTCACATCTGCACCCAGTCCTAGGCAGGTAATGGCCATTGCATAAGCGACACCGCCATATCCAGTGTGAGAAATAAAGAGATAGTACCTAGCAGATCTGCAGAGAGGCAAGAGTGAGTTTCGTATCACGCAACTTTGCAAGTTAAATAAATTTGAGGATTGCAGAGCATACTCATCGATTAATGATCGTATTGCATCTACATCAGCAGCTAATGCTTCTCTTTCCCTGGTGAGAGGTATTCTTTTGTATTCAATACAGTACCCCTTATTGCTCAATGTTTTGTACGCTTCAGCAGGTGTCATCACGTCTTCCATATCTATGTGTTCCCAATAACCTACCACACTACATTCATTTGTTGCTGCATTGAATTCCTCTTGATGAAGAAGTAGTCGACCACCGAGTTGTTTAATTTCAGCGAGTATATCCTCCTTTAGCCTTGTCTCAATGCCTTCCACCTGCACAGAAGATGGTTAAGGACTGCCACAAAAAAGGATAGTTGAATAATTGGAAGGTTGCTTCTCACCAGGGGACCACTAATGCCAACATGCTTCAGAGTATCAACAGGTTGATCTAGTTCTCTCAAAACAAATGGTGTTCCCTTGATGTAAACAACCACTTCCTCCCTAAGGTCTGTCACGACGACTTTTTGAGCAATGCTTCTTCCAGATGTATCTTTAGATCCCAGATATGAAAGAACATCACTCGCTCCATCAATGGTTGGTGTCGCCATGCTATACACAGGGTAGCCATCCACCTGAGGTAAGATTATGCTAAAAATTGTAGTTATGTTCCTTTAATTACTCCTTCCTTGCTAAAATTAGATTTAAAATTGACAATTACTGCAAGTATAGCCACCTGATTGGTAGTAATAAATATCAGTCAGAACTAGTTATGATGTAATATGCCTCTAGGTAATACCACTCTAAGTTAGCTCTTCTAGATTTTTGCACACCCATTAAGAAAGCATAATGACCAAAACAACTCTCCTTATCCTCCTAGTCCTTAGGGTCAGGGAACTTAAGAAGCATGTAGTCATGTCTATTTTCAGAATCGGATAGCTTAAAATAGAAACATAATTTTTGCACTCATAAGACATCAAAGAAGGAAAAAAAAGGGAATTACAACTTAGGGGAATATGATGTCCATTAGCACGAGACCTGAGAGGAGGGCACACAAACTGTAGCAGGAGGATTTATAGTAGTTTTTTTAATGCATAGCCAGTTTTGACACAGGCTCAGCAGCATTCCCGCATGAGCATAGCTTGGAAACTGGTTAACTTGGAGGGAAGGTCTCATGGTAGAAGTCTGTGGCCCGTGTTAGGCATGGATATAGAGCACTATGAGGAGATGACATGAGGCATGACACAGCTACCAGCACCTTGTGAAGGGTTGGGATGGAACAAAGGCAAATCAGCACAGTACACATGATTACCATAACCTTAGAGTACATTGAGTCTTGTGGAATATATTGACAAGGCTGTGGAATGTGTGTTTTTTTTTGGGTGAGGGAAAGGCTGTGGAGCATGGAATCTAACATAAAGATTCAAGACTCTCAAATTGAAAATCCAGCTGATATGCTAATACTAATGGAGTATAGTTTCCATAAGCTAAATGATTGATGAAATAATGTAATTGAGGAGTATGAACTAGTACAAAAAATATTTGTCCATGAGAAATTTCAAAGCAAAGGTTTATTTAATATAATAGTAAAGAGGTTTGATTAGCAAAGTAAGTTCAACTGGCAGATTTAAACAGGGATAGGAATAACTAGAAGAAACAATTGTGCATGATCCAAAGCAATAATTTTTAGGTTGCATAACAGTACCTTAAAAACATGTGGTGCACCTCGGAAATTCACATGGCTTGACTTTTTCTGTCCTGGAAAGAAGTACATTTTGAGTATTGATCCCTTACCCAGAACAGAACCATTGCGAGCTTTGACAACGGTTTCCATTGTTACATCACCTTGTGAAGGTGGATATGTTACTTTAGGCTCCTGCTGCACATGGCAAATATTTGTAAATGTTATTTCATCAATGGTGCAAAATATGAAGTTTTAATAACAACAAAGGAAGGTAATTACAGGTACAGTGAAGAAACGTCCAGGTCGCAATCTTATGCTCCATTTCATGGTTTGAATCTCTGGCCTCTGTTGCAGCCATCCTTTAAATGAGATCTTCACCTCTCCTTGCCCACAGAAACCATCGAATGCTTCACTCCCAAGGTATGCCGAGAATGCAATTAATTTGAGGTATCTCTCCAAATATTCAGCCCCTCGATTTAATGCAACCCTCCTAACTCTCGGCTCCACATGTTGTTGATTGATTACTTTTGTATACTGCAAAACAGCTTGACGAATATTCTGCAAAGCTGAACAACGATCAATAACAACATCCAGAGTCTGCCTACACTCAATTCCATTGTCAAATAATCGTGTAATTTTTCGCAGCAGAAGGATGTCATTAATTCCAAGTCCGGAAGGTAGTTTTGTAAAAGTGCGAGGTTTCCATGATTCTGAATTCAGGTCACCATTGTGGTCTGTTGTTTCTACTTCACTTGAGTAACCAGCATCATCATCATCTTCTTGGCTATTTTGACAAACTGGAATCCTAATAGGCCTGCCGTGATCAATTCGAAGTTTCAGCAGACAAGCAATAACAGTGCCCGTAGTTGTTCTGCCCCTGCCCATCTATAAAAACCACAAAGTCAAATTTATGTTTCTCAAGCCTTTTTCACAAATCAACAGTCAATCAGTTGCTTAATCTACAATGTAGAATACTACCCCAGTAAAGAAATGAATAGCAGTACCTGGCAATTGAAAACAAAAGCAGTGTCCATGCTAGCAGCTGCAACATTTAGGGCTATTGTATCAAAATCTGAACTTTTGGGGGCTTTACCATCAGTAATTGGCACTCGTGCGTATTTGATCGGAAGGCCTTCACACTCCAAATGTTTGTATACCTCCAACGGAGTCAGAACAGCATCATTGTCCACATTTTCCCATGTGTCAAAGATCTCACCACTTTCAGTTTCATGAATAACCATTATTGCTCCATCATAGCGTTCCGCCTCTCGTAAAATGTCCTCCTTTAGCCGAGCTTCCATGCGTTCCACCCTATCGCGATCAATTCCCTGACAACATATATCAATTAGAGAATTAGAAATCATAATCAATAAGTACAAGAATTTTAAGAAATATGAATCAATAAGAGAATTCTTTTCATATAGTAATAGGCACAAGTTCGCTAGACAGCCTTTAGATAATAGTTGTCTGAAGTCTAGACAGCCTTTAGATAATAGTTGTCTGAAGTACTGAACACTAAGCGTAAATGAGGATAACTAGCCAAGTTGTTGGTGCATATTATCACATCAACTTATAATGATTTTTAAATTGGCGCATGCAAGTAAAACAAGGAGAAAAACATACAAATGCCCATGTAATACAAACTTCTGAAAATCTTGATCATATTAATACAAAAAATCATGAGCAACCTAATCACAATCAAAAAACCATTGAGCAAACTGATGGTGCATACCGTGTACTCCAGCATATTCTTGCAAGGTCTTTCCACTTCACGCAGCACAAATGGCTTTCCATTTATGTAGATAACTGGTTCTTCTCTCATATTATGCCATAGTATTGGTCGCCCTCCCTTGTTTGTACTAATGCGCTGAATAACAGCCCGAATGCCATCAACCGTAGGATTTGCAACACCGTAGACTGGAAAACCAGGAATTTTCCGAAAATTCGGTGCACCCTCCACTCTTTGAGGCAAATTTAGGTTATGGCAGCCTGGGCAGTGGTCACTTTTTAAAACAGTTTGACGCCAAGAACTTCTCCGTTCCTCATGGCAGAAACAACATCCATCTCACGTGGACGTCCTTCAGAAGACTCAACAATTTTTGTAAGAGGGGGTTTTGAGCTTGAATAACCAAGAGCACCCATTGGATCTCTCCTCAGTAGCCTGCAAAAAATTTCAGCTTCCTTGTTATATCGAATGATCATGCAACAAAAGGCGAGAATTTATCTAAACGAAAATAAGAGGCAAAAAATAAAGCATAAAATAGGTGGTAGCGTTAGAAAACAGCATATTCTAGATCAAGTTGCTGAATATTTCCTTGCTATGTAAAACCATAGTGCAACAAGAGACAAGAAAAAAAAATATTAAGTGGTAGTATTTGAAAAATATTTTCTGTGTGGCATTGTTGACTGTCACCACAATGCATCCTTAACAGCTTTAAACAGGAATGTTATGTTGTATTATTGTTTTATGCAATGAATTGATCCTTTCAGATTCAAGTGCTTTTTGTACAAAAAAACTCGACCAACTTAGGAGGAACTAGGTGGCATTGTAATAAAATGAATCGAAATGCTTTCATACTGAAGTTCCCTATAGCGGATATTATAAGTAGTTGTGGAAGACAGCACAAAGACATCATACTTCCACGAGCAGCCATTGTCTGCCGTACTATTTTATTTTAAAAAAGTAACATTTCCATTTACATCCAAGTATGCGGATATTAAGACAGTTGTGGCGTGCAAGGGTGCTGCTTTTCCATGATACTCGTACAATCTGTATACACTGCTGCTTTTTTGAACAGAAAAGTGTCATATCTCACCTTCGAAGAATGCTGTACAGCTCGGGCCTTGCTCTCATCCAATCAGAAAAACTAACTTCTACTGAAAATGTTGTTGGGTGAGCAGAGCTCACTGAATGCACATAGACAGCAAAGCATATTAGGAAGTAATAGCGTTCCAAGTACTCCACAAAGAAGGAAAGTGATGCCTCCCTCTTCATCTCATCAGGTTGCCGAAGAATGCTATTGCGGTATGTGGCAATAGCTTCTCTTAGGTTCTGTTCACAATGACATGCAGTCATAAATAAGAATAATAGATCGGCTTCAAATAAATAGCTAGTACTCAGAGCATATTTTTAAAAATGGTTACCTGCATAGTGTCACATTTATCAATAACTTTGTCAACTTGCCTTTTGCCTTCAACGCCACCCTGAACAAATATAAATCGCAAATGTAGTCAGAAATTATATAAAAGGAAAAGAGTAAAAGAAATAAATACATTCAGGTCATTACCTCAAGAACTCGTACTAAACTCCTAATGACAGCATATTCTCCTCTGAGTATAGCCTCTTCTGTGCTAGGCATATAGTCATCTACATCATTTGCAGCATGGAAGACCTTTCCAATCGAACTTGTCCGTGGGATGCCTGCAGCAACAATTCAAATTGTAAACATAAAAGGTGACAAACATACAGCAAAATACAGTGTGCTTTATGCAGAATAAGTTTCCAACAGTTCAAAATGCTAAAAGACCACATGACAGTTCCCAGCATGACTGTATGTGGGCTACTGTTTCCCAAATCTCAATCAGTTATACACAGGTAACAAAAAGAAATCAACAATGCAACCAAATTAAACATGTGCTCACCTGAAGCTCCTATTCGGTTTAGGTAAACCAAGGTAGCTATAACCATACCAGTAGTTGTCCGTCCCCTTCCCATTTGACAGTTAAACACAATTTCTGTCTCTAAGTCAACTTGGGAGATACGGCGTACCTGTTAAATACAACAAAATTAATTTGATAACACAATTGGCTCGCTACAACAGGACAAATGTCACTAAATCCTGCATTTTTCACAGAGTGCAACTGAGTGTCTGTAGATAGCTTGAGCACCAATGTGCTTATGAAATGTGGCAAAGTGTGTCTGATCTTTGCCGACTAAACGGGGGTTGTAAAACATAAAAAAACAAGGCTGTCACAATTACGTCAAGTTAGGCAGACAATCCGGACCAGCTAAGACATGGTGAAGACCTAAACTTTTCCTCAAATGGAATGAGAAGATACTAGCAGTAGTTGGCAAGTTAAACAGCAGCACATGAAACTAACCAGGTTATCGAAATCTCCTTCCTTTGGGGCTTTCTCATCAGTAATTGGAACACGTTCGTAGTCAACAAGGTATCCTTGATGTTGTAACTCCTCATAGACCTATAAAGGAATCAAGTTTTCTGAAATGGACCAAATAAGCAAATGAAAAGAAAACATGAAAAATATGTTACCTCAAGGGGAGTCTTCACTGTATCAGATACCACAGATTCCCACTGGTCCACCATCTGACCACTTGGCAGCTCGTCGGTGACTAGGATCTTATTCCCATATCTGCTCAATCAAATATTCCAGAACGAGATATGTCTTAATAATAGTATGGACATAAAATAGTTTGCATTTTAAGTTTGAAACTGATGTACCTTGAAGCTTCCTGCAGAACATCTTCTTTAAGGCGAAACTCCATCTGCTCCACTCTCTCCCTGTTAATTCCCTATAAGGATATCCAGGATCACTAACAGTGACTAAAAGAAAATAGATGAACAGTGACTTAACCTAATGAGTCTTATATCCCATTAAGTTCTTTTCAAGACAAAATACTTCTCAAGATGTTTCAGTTTTCCAACTAAACAACATACCTAGAAACAGAAAATATGCTTTTGTTTTGTGATCAAACAACAAGCACTTGTCAATATTTAGCTGACACAAAATATAAATATAGAGTCATGTAAGTATTTGACAAAGCACTTGATTATTAGGAGATTTCCAAGGAAAATCATTCTACATCAGGATACATCGCGATTCCTTAAAACAAAGCAATATACTTGCTTTGGTCTCAGGACCGCAGCATAATAACTTCTGCCATGAAAGTTTTACAGGACCGACGGCTTGGGGCTTATGAGATGGACTACATGATCGCAATAATGCAAACGAACAATGTACGCTATATGATCGCAGCAATGAGTTAGTAATCTTTACAGAAGTCAGGGACCTAAGCTAACCGTGTATTCAAGGTTTGAGAAGGGCCTTTCAACATCTCGCAAAACGAAGGGGCGACCATTGATGTAGATAACCTGCATACCATTAGTGAGCAAAAGAAACACAAATTAATAGTTGCCGTGAGAAACAGAAAAGACAAAGTAAATATGGTACACCCTATTCGGAGATACATAACTACTCTGTAAAACCGAAATGGCATACTCACTTGAATTTTATAAATGGTATATGGCTAATACATTGATGTCAAATATGTAATCAGAAAACTAATTATTGTGTGTGTGAGAGAGAGAGAGAGAGAGTTGCTCATTTAGTTAGGCACAAAAGGCTCACTTCTTTTCAAGTTGTTTTCATTTATTTATGTAAGTAGGTAGGATGACAACTTGAGTAATCTAGTCTTTGAGGTTAGTGCTCTTACTGGTTCCTCCCGGAGACTATGCCATAGAACCCTTGTTTGCTTTCCCTTCTTTTTTGCTCCAATATGATTTAGCACATTAACAATTCCTTCCATTGTCGGCATTGCAACACCATGAACACGCAAGGATCCAGCCTGATAGAAAAAATTGGTAACATCAGTTCTATTTTGTTAATCCTCAAGAAATTACTTGTGGGTCAAATTTTAAAAACGGCAAGAGCCCACATCAAAATAAAAATGGCAGAGAATCAAAAGTTAATTGAAGGGCCCTCTGAAAAAGGAAACTAGAGCAGCAAAAATTCATACAGTACATCTAAAAAAATTTAAGCATTCAGAGCCTTGTCAAACTAACATTATATAGTAGCATTAATTTGCCTAATTAAACAGCACGGATGTGGTTCCTGCAGCTGTCCACGTGGCTTTTAATTTTCCCTCTACGACCAATGCGTACACATAGTACATTGGTGAGATTCTAGTGCTATGAAAGGGGTGCAGTTTAGGAGGGTGTAATCTTCAAGTGACGGAAAATTTCAAGCAACTAAGAGAGAAATAATAAAAGAACTTCCAAGCAACTGAAAATCAGAGAAGCTGTTGTATCATGAAAAAGCCGCCTAAACACAAGTTGCACGATTATGAACTGATGGTTAGATAGATTATTGGTAATCATCAACCAGAAAAGAGAGAGAGAGAGAGAGAGAGAGAGAGAGAGAGAGAGAGAGAAAATGCCCGAGAGCGGAAGCGGTGATTGGTGCAGGCATATGCGCCAGATAGAATCTCATAGAAACAAGTAAGAGAACACTTCCTTTTTGACGAAAGCAGGGAATGCGATTGGATAATCCCGCGGCGCACAGGACTAGCAGAGCACGGCAATTGAATTCGGCGTCATCCCAAACTCGCGTAAAGGCGAGATTGGGCGGACGAGACAGGTAGGAGGATGCGAAGGAGGGCGAACCTGTCGGTAATTGGGCGCGCCGTCGATTTGCGGGGTGAGGCGCTTGTTCTGGCAGCCCGGGAAGTGGTCGCTCTTGAGGATGGTCTTCTTGCCGAGCACGGAGCCGCCCCTGCAGCTGATGACCTGCTCCGCGGCCGCGGCCGCAGCCTGCGCGGCCTCCATCTCGGCGGCCTCCATCATCCCCCGCGTTCCCGGCGGGGGCGCTGCTGTCAATTCCGCGAGCGTGGTCCTCCGGCGGCGCGGCGGCGGGCAGTGGTGGCTGGCCCTCCCGGTTCGTGGGCGAGGAGGGGGGCGAGGCTGCGATGGCAACGCGGGGACGGGGCGTCGAGACGGCGAGGACGGACGACAATAGGAAGGAGGAGGACGAGCAACAAAAGGAGGAGGGTGGGGTGCCGAGGCCGGCCTTATAGGCATACCGTAGCCGATGACGATGCGGGGTCGGACGGGGACGGACGGAGATAGGCTTCTCCTTTTCTTTTTCTTTTTCTTTTTTTTTTCTTTTTTGTGCGATGGGGTTTCCGTTTCTCTCTCTCTTGATGTCGAGATCAAATCGTGCCGATTATCGAGTCGCGTTGGCCGTGTGCGTTCGAGTCCAGTTCCTTTCGAGCGCGGCGTGCTTGGAGGTAGCTATAGGAGAATAATAAGCAAAAATATTATGTAAAATATTGAACCTGTTACTAACTTATATATGCATGCGCACGAGATCCGCGTGCCCCTTTCCCGTTTGTTTTTCCGGTACCGTTGCTGGTTTCCTACTCGTCCTCCAGTTCATCATGAATACCACCACTACGCCACGCCTTGTTATTATCGTCCGCAGCATGTGCCGCGAGGAGCCTAGTTAAGTTAACTACTCTTAGTAGGTCTTAAGTAAGTGGTTAGCGGCCGCTTATCGGCGGGTAATTAACGAGGTTGTTGCTGTCAAGGTCGAACGCAGACCGTCGGAAAAAAAAAAAAGGCCGAACGCAGACGCTCCGGCCGCGATCACGTCTCAGGTGTGAACCGGAACTGGGAGGATCAAGACCACCGGATCCGACGGGGACGGGTCGTGGAGTCCGATGGCGACAGCATCGAATCGATCGGCGCCACCCACCAACACGCATCAAAAAGGGAAGGGAGCAGAAGAAAAGAAAAGAAAAAAGGAAGGAACGGTCGGTGACAGCCACGCACGACTCCGGTTCGCGCGCCCGAGATGCGCCGCGCCGCGCCGCCACCGACGTGTGTTTCATTCCTTTCCGTTCACGCCGCGAATCCGCACCTTCCTCCGCTGGGCACGGCGCACGGCGCCGGCATATTCCCCAGCACTGCTGGTAAGTCCTACTACTAGTACACTACTAGCACCGATCGAGTTGGATGGAGGAGGAGGAGCCTTTTGTTCCGCCCCGCGTCGCTTTTCTCCATGTGGCGCGCGTGCGCCCACCCGTCGTCCGCGCTTGCGGAATGAAACTCCCGCATGTCCGACACCGCGCGCGCTACGGGGCATATTCGGCTCCCGTCTCGCTGTCAATCCTTATTATCCGGTTGGCGCTCGCTCTCCAGCTCAGCTCGTGCATGCGGCAGATGACCCGCCGTTGAGACTGGCGTTGTCCGGATCGATCTCCGATCCGATCTGCTCCGGTCCTGGGGCCGATTGCTGTTCCGGGACGTGGCGTGCGTCAAGGCGCGCCCGTGCGCAACTCCACGTTTTTCCTGCCTGCCCTTCTCGTTCTCGGATGTGGACGGCCCGTCCGCACCGGCGACGACTCGCGGGCAGGCACCGTCAAGCGTGTGTTAGAGCAACTCCAACAGTCTACCTAAAATTGGATACCTAAAACCAGCTTTCTCAGCCTACCTAAAACACTTTGTTGGGTTTAGGTACTCTGCACTTTTCCAGTCTACCTAAAATCAGGCTACCTATACCTAAAATCAGAGAAGATCAGGAAGAGAGAGGTGCTCGACACCGGGCCGCTGAGGCCGTCGACCTGCCGCGCACCGACGAGTACACGCTCCCGCTGCTCCTCAACGTCGCCGCGCTCAACCGCGCCCGCCACCCACCCACACGCTGCACTCGCTGCTCCTCCGGTGCACCTCGCAGACGGGGAGTGTCGTGCACAGCGGCTGCATCGGCAGTAGCAGGGAGCACGGAGCCGCGCAGCAGTACCACGAGGCCGGGAATCGCACCGAGCTCGCCCACTATGCGATGCGGCGGCCGTGGCTCGAATCCTTCAAATCCCGCCGGGACAGGACACAACATGCCGCCGAAATCCGAATCCAACGAATCGAATCGCGAACCAGACAGTCTTTCCCGGACGGCGACCCCCGCGAGTTGGAGTACGCGTCGCTGCGGGGCCTCTACGCTCAGGCGGCACAGCAACACCACCACGGCAGTGCGGTGGCCACATCCACCGCAGGGAGCCGCAAGGGCCGTCGCCGGCTCTAGCGTGCGCAACACCGCAGCGCGCCCCGCGGCTCGCGAAGGTCCTGGCGTCCTCCGGCCCCCAGCAAGCTCATGGCTGGAGGTGGAGGCGTCGAGGCGTGCGGATGCGGCGGCAAGGGACGGGGCGGCGGCGGACCTGGGATGCGGCAAGGAAGCGCCAAATCGGACCTTTCTTTGACGAGGAATTGAGGGGAGAGGCGACGGAGGACGTCGAAGCGGAGCAATGGGGTCAGGCGTGCCCGCCGGCGGCTGGGGAGGCGGCGGCGCACCGGGCTGGAGGAGGCGGCGCGAAGCGGGAAAGGAAATGTCTCTCCCGCCAGCTGCAACGGTGGATAGGTAGGCAGGAGTGGGTACCTTTCTTTGGGTAGTGAGGAGGAAGATTTAGCTAGCTACCTAAAAATTTTAGGTATTGGTAGTTATTTAGGTACTCTGTTGGAGGGCATTTGGCTACCTAAAAGTCTATTTTTAGGTATAGGTAGCCATTTAGGTATGCTGTTGGAGTTGCTCTTAGCTAATGGCCTGATGCTAATACGCACGTGCTCCATCCAAAAACCCCAGTGCTTTACACATCGAGTTCGTTGCCTGGCGTCAGACCTGACGTGCTTCGGTGCTTGACCAGCGCGGAAAGTTACGTGCTGGGACTCCGACGACTGTAAAGACGTGCGGTGCCGCCAAATCATTGCACCGACAGACTCCAAAATAGAAGACGTAATACGAGTGCACCTGGGGTGCTGGGTCTAATCACTTCGATTATGGTCGAGTGGACACCTTTTACGTGCCTACCAAGAGCTCTGCACCCATAGGTTTTTCCTGACAACTTTCCCGCGCTGCAATGCCCAGCAAACTTTCGAATGTGAATATGGCTTTAAACATGCTACTACAACAAAAAACCTCTCATAAAAACGAGACGGTGGTCTGGTTCGTACCGACGACAGTGTCTAGTCTATGATTCCAGAAAACACAGGCCTGCCAGATACGTTTAACTACTGCGATTACATATTAATCAAAGGCCGATGCATGTGCTGCCCAATTTGAGAGAATGTCGGTGACATGATAATGCATACCACGTGGCAATCATCTAACAATCTCACCATTTTTTTCCCATCAAAAAGTCGATACAATCTCAGAGAAATACAGGCATCACTCCCACTGGCTTCTCAAACTCCACGATTAAGTAAACTGAATTTTCTTCATTGATGTTACAATATTTGGTTAACCACCAGCCAACGGTAAACACAATGAATTATCAAAATTAACGAAAATGGAAACCACACGCACAGGCCAAAAACATGTATATGCTCCCTACAGATCTTCAGACAAGGAATAGAATCCGGACTGCATTGGACTTGCATTCAACTGCAATATAAAAGCATTCAATTCAGTGTCCTAAATTAGTAAACGATAGAGAAGTTTACATAAAAGATCAGAATACTCAGCAGGTCCAGGTAATCTTATAATATTTTAGGAGTACTCGTGTGTAAAGATAATCTCAAAATGCTGATTGAACATCAACCCTACAATAACGGCAGCAATCAACAGGTGGACTCGCCTAGAAATTTTGACCACTGAATGAAATGAAATGATCATAGAATAACTGATGATTGAATCATGCATCACTCTCATCACTCACTAGATGTTGCAGCCATGAAACAGGGACAAAATATCCTTCTTTGTTTGCTTGGTGCCATGGTTTGAGGTATTCATCACTTATAACTTTCAGGAATATTCCATGATGCAAGGGAACGTATCTGGTGGAAACCAACATCTCCATGCAAACTATGGAAACTTCAATCTAAGCCACACGATGTTGATCCAAGGGGGCTCAGGGGAGATTAGGGGGGTGATTTGCAAGCTCAGGGGAGGTGAAAGGGGTGATTTGGAAAGGCGCTTTTGCAAATCACCCCTCCCACCTCCCCTGAGCACCCCCCCCCCCCCCCCCCCCCCCCCCCCTGCCTTGGATCAACATCGTGTGGCTCAGATTGAAGTTTCCATAGTTTGCACGGAGAGGTTGTTTCCACCTGATACGTTCCCATGATGCAAATGGATTGAAGCTAAGCATGCTCTGTCCCATACAGGCTAAGGAATCTAGGGCCCAAACAAAAAAGGACCATTTGGCCATCATGAATAGTATCAAGTGTAACCAGGTAGTTGTCCATAATTTCAGACATGCAACAAACTAGTGACCATAATTTAGTTGTCAAAATACAGGCTCCCAAGGTCCAGGCCCAAGCCCTTGAAGAAACTATTCAAATGTTAAAGTGGAAGCTCATAACTGCAATTTGAAGAACATTGAAGTTACATGATGGCACAGAGACCCAATACATGGAAAAACTCCACAATTCCCAACAACCCTCTAAAAAGTTGTTCAAATTTTCAGGTGGAATTGTAAGCTCATAACTCCAATGTCCAGAAAACTGTGAATATGATGGATGGCACACTGAGACCCAATGCTTTGAAAAACTCCACACTTTCAAGGCTACACCCTAAAATGCACCATTTTGGATCTGAGTTGAATATGCCTAACATGATTGTATAGCAAATGCAAATGCCTATTCTTAACCCAGTTAAAACCAACAGATCAGAGTTACGAAAGTACACCTTTTTTGTGGAATTCAGCTTTGTGGACAACTATTCTTGAGGCTTCATAGCCGGGAACAAGAGAACTTCCTGTGTTTGCATCAAAGATTTATCAAACAAGTAATATTCCATTAAATGTCAATAAAATCAAAAGTTTTATAGATATTCATATGGGGAAAAAAAATGAGGGACTCAAACCTTAATGTTCTGGGAATCTGTTAGCAACATTGTCAGACGATCAATACCCAAGCCCCAACCACCAGTCGGTGGCAGACCATACTCAAGGGCAGTACAGAATGTTTCATCTAATGCCATGGCTTCATCATCACCAGATTGACGATCCTGCACATGATATAAACTTATTATACAACTGTCCGATGAGCAAAACCAAAAGGTAGCCAAATGCAGGTAAAGGTTAATGTCTATGTGCAAGGCTTCATTCTCTTTTGGACTCAGTCTTTGTCTCATTCTTCCAGTGTAATCTCTTCTTAGTTCGGATACTCAAAAGCACACACATTCGCATGTATGACGACATTAGAAATCATGTCGCTTAGCATTGGTTGAAGCAGGAATAAACAATATGCAAGGACTCTAGGTGTTAACTGTTCAGAAGGTTCAAAATGTACACCTTTAGTTGCTCCTCAAAACGTTGCCTCTGCACAACAGGATCGTTCAACTCTGTGTATGCATTGCACACCTACAGGCATTTGAAGGTCATACTGTAAGACAACACGAAGGAAGCCAAAAGTAACAGAGAAATTTCCAAGGAAAAACGGTGTATACCTCATGTTTGTTAACAAAGAGCTCAAACCTCTCAGTCAATCCAGGTCGGGATCTATGCCACTTTGCCAATGGACTCATTATTTGTGGATGATTGATAATAAATGTTGGATTCACGCATGTCTCCTCCAGGAAGTGGCCAACTAACTATCAAAGGAAAACAAAGCGTGTCAATACGAAACACCCCAAAACCATCTTGACTGAACAATTCAGGTTATGCGAACATCTCTCAGACTTTGGGTGTCAGATTCCAATAATGGAACGCTCGTAAAGTAAACCTCTTAAGGATGTAGCGGACTCCAACATGTTCTTCTTCAAGCAATGAAACACACTAACAACAGACAAATACTAACGATAACATAAGATTGCTGTGTCTATACCTTGTCAAGCAACCGTGAGGTTGTCTGGGGAGGTGGACATTTCACATCATACTTGGCACATGCTTTTATCAAATACTCATTTGCCTCCTCTGGGAACTCCGATAGATCTGGTATTTGGAGACCAGCCATAGCCTCCAATTCTTCAATCATATCTATCCTTCTGCAGTAAGAAAACAGGAACCTTTTAGCAGCTGAATGGAGAACTAAAAACACAAATGTACAAATAAAAGTTGTGCTTTGAAGAATATCTCGTCCCTTACCTGAAGGGAGGTGTGAAATCAATCTCGATTGGGGGATTTGTGACTCCATTAGCATGGTACTGTATCTTGTAGCCACCTGTCAGCTCTTTAACCATGCCTATCGATCATGAAACAAAAATGAAGTCATACGCTACTGCAATACTAATTAGTTAAAGAGTCTTTACTTAATTCAGATAGGAACAGAACGTTTTCTTACCAGATAACATGGCTTCAGTCAGCTCCATCAAATCATTGTAATCAGCATAAGCCATATAAAATTCACAAGTCGTGAACTCTGGATTGTGTGTTAAATCAATCCCTTCATTCCTGAATTGTTTTCCAATTTCATAAACACGGTCCAGTCCACCAACAACCAATTCCTTCAGATATAACTCAGGAGCAATGCGCATAAATAGCCTCATGTTTAATTCGTTGTGGTGTGTGACAAAAGGTCTAGCAGCTGCTCCACCAGCAATCATGTTCATCATTGGAGTCTCCACCTAGAAACATACATAAATGTTAGGTACCAGAAGCCAACGGAAGTGCAACAGAATAAATCGCAAGTTACCTCCAAAAATTCACGGTCATCAAGAAACTTGCGGATAAATGAGACTACTTTAGATCGTGTCTTGAAGATATGCCTCACTTCATGGTTTACCATTAGATCAAGATACCGCTGACGGTACCGAGTCTCCTGAAATCATCAGAAGACAAACAATTCAAATCAAAGCACTATTTGCACTTGTTAACAACATTTGAACTTAGGCAAGCCATCTGCATCAACTTAATGTTTCACAGTTTAAACAAGATCAGAAGCGTGAGGCATGGCCAATTAGTTTGCTACAGAAATTATGAAGTGCTTGGTTTGAGGAACCAATCTCATTCAGATCGGTTTATTACGGATCTTAAGATCTTTGTCAGAACGACATATTCATTTCCTTAAACCAAAAAAACTGTTGCTTCTGAGTCAGGATTGGACGGTTCATCACAATCCCTCAAAGCATGCCCCACATAGGTACAGGTAGGTCACAACACACAAATTAGACATCATGCATATCTCAGGGTGCATATTGACAGTCTACACACACAAGCCTTCTTTGCATTATCTAGGATGGTCCTGGGTCCCATCCAACCACGCTGGATCATACAAACTATAAGCCTATAAATAAATAGATAGACATCGAAATGGCTTGGCAAAATGTCAGTTGAAATGCATAACTGCAAGATCACTAGCTACATTACCCACCTCCGGGTAAGCCTATCAGGAATGGACCACAGATGTTCACTAATAATCTTTATCCTAAGCCTGCCTGGCCCGTAACATATCGAGGATACAGATGGAAAGCATTTATTTTTGGCTTAGCATGCTTATGCAGAGAGAGAGAGAGAGAGAGAGAGAGAGAGAGAGAGAGAGAGAAATTTGTTACTGGCGTGGAGGCACAAATATTTCAAAAAAAGAATAATGGTACTTGCTTGACTAGTAAACAGTAACCAGTGTTTCGAGTGAGAAAAGTAAAAGTTTAAGGCATAATGAAGATTGATAGCGAACCTGATCTCTCAAGACATAATTTTCAATGTTCCTACCCATTCCTGGAGTCCACGGTGCAGGTACCGCACTTCCTTCAACCTTCTGTAATAATAAATACTAAACATGTAAATATTATATACTTATGCGAATGTGAATGATCGTTCAAGTGTAAATATTCCAACTAAATTATCAAACAGGCATTCTTAGGTAACTATAAGGGGCCATCACGGAGTTTCATCCTCACAACATTCAGAAGATACTCAAACCAAAACTCACAAATTTCCTTCTCACAGACTAGAATAATAATTGATATACTTCTTTGAACTAGGTTATGATTCTCACCTGTCGAGGCATCATATGAAGGCATGGAGAGAGCACAACAAATCTCCGCGGAAATACACTAAGCTCCCCTCTATTGCTTTTTCCTATTCAAGAAATAGAAGACCTTGATTAATCAAATATAGAAAAAAAAGGTAGCAAAATAATGATCTTATCATTTGGTAATTGCATGTCTATGATGCCTTTTCCTGTATAAAAAAATTGCAAACTACAAAGTACCAAATACAGCCAAAGAACATGAACAATCACCTTATCAATTGCCATTGCTCAGGGAAAAGGGGAAAAAAAACACCATCAGGGGTATAGGCTTATACACAATAAAGATTTGAAGTTCACAAGGTACCAATGTTTCCCTAAACAGTAGACGCTAAAAAGTCGGTCACCCCTCATTTATTTAGGCTGTTTAAACGCCGTTTAGACTGAATTAAACGTTTTCTACTGTATCACATTTTTACGCAGCCCAACTACCACCTATTCTGAGCCCATGAGTCCCGCCAAGCTATAAACAAAGGAAAGAGAAGATGGGCTGCCATTAATTCTAGGCTCAACAGCATCCTGAGCCCACCTACCGCCGATTTGTCCTAAGTAAGAAGGCAGGCAACATCTACCCCGCCACCGCACAAGCCATGGCTCGTGCCGTTGCCACCACAGCCTGGAGCTGCTGGAGGCGCTGTCGCCATGGCCTGGAGGGAAGAAGTCGAATCTTGGTCAGCAAATCTTCCACTTCTTCACCCCCACTCCTTCACAATCCCTTAACCAGCGCTCTAATCAGGGAAACGCCTTCAAACCGTGTAACTGGCGTCGCGCATAGGCCAATTAACTCTTTTTCACCATTTTTGACAGATTAAATGGGTTGAACCGTTTAGAAATTCAAGTAGGGCCTAAACTACACAGTTGATAGCCGTCTTCCGTTTAGTCAAGTTTAGACAGACGTCTAATTCCATTTAGGAAAACACTACGACGTACTCACTACATTGACAGAAAAATATTTACTTGAATTTAGGTTTATTGAAACTGCACGAGCAGATTGTTTGACCCCACCCAGTTACCTTTCTATAAAATATGAACAAAAAAGCAACTCTAACCCGAAGTCAATAAAAGTTGAATTGAACGTGTGATTTATAATTAAAAGTTTATAGAGCTTTTAGCAGAATGTGGATTTACAAACCTGGATAGCCACATATACCAACAATATCCCCTCTCTTCACACCAGAGTGGTACCTGGAGAATTCTGTTTCTTCCATCTCTGATGTTCTATAATTTTATAAGATCAACAAGACGTAAGATTAAGCAAATAATATACTATTAAATGTATGCTACATATGGGGCTCTTGGTTGTTATGAGATATTCAACATCATTTGTGGCTTAACTATTGTATAACAGAGCAAAATGGGACATGGGACAGTATGATGATCAGATAACAAAAAAGTTCAAAAATAGCTAAGTAGCAGGTTTTATGTGGTCCAAGTAATATTCCAAATTTTAATGACACATATAAGCAGCCAAATAGGACTAATAGATGACATATACAAACTCATTGTGCAACTTGAGGGGGTTTGATTTCACTCCAACTTGTTCTAAATTTTATCTGGCCAAAGTATTTAAGTGTAAACTTTCAAGCAAACCCACCAGTGAACTTTCTTCAATAAAAAATTTAGAGGATATATTGTTTCATGGCATTTAGCCAGCTGAGCAAATAGAACAATTTTGGGTATCATATTATAAGTGGCTATATGGTGAGAAATTTATAGAGATCATTAAAAGGATTAAACACCAGAACCTTCTCATGCCACAAATGCAAATTGCATATAGCAAAGAAACATGACACATTGACACCATATTGAGCTTAAAAAATTTACCTGGCATCAGCCATCACTTGGACCTTCACACCATCACCATAAAGATCATAAAAGAATAGCTTAGATGATGACGTTCTCTTGTTCATGATCCTCCCTGTGAAAAACAAGTTCATGAATGAGATACAATGCATCTTGAAGCTAATAACATAGCCCTAGACAAAATGGTATTACCAGCTAAACATTCTGTCACATCAGCAAGCTTCTCCCCCTCTTTCAAGCCCTTGTACTTTTCAATGTAAACGGGTACAGATATGCCAACCTGGAACTTGTGTGGATATGGGTTTACACCAGCGGCCTTGAGTGAATCAATTGCCTTGATTCTATTCTCACGATATTGCTGCAACAGGAGGAAACACCAGAACCTTCGCAATAGAAGATAATGAATTGATTCCACAAATAAAGAAAGGAACAGAACAAACAAAACATACAGTGGGATCCATGTCCTCATCATCTGCAGCAGATGCCTTCTGGGGCTTTCCACTGGCAGCAGCAGCCGCTGCCTACAAACAACAAAAGGCACATGTCTTTTTAGAGTTATGCCACAAAGACAGCGAAAACGAAACTTCAGCTGCAGCATTGCAGCTACCATTACAGCTGCTAGAACAAATCAATGTTTATTGGACGACCAACATGAATCAACCAAATCAAAGGATTTCCGTGACTAGTGACTAGCAAGAAGCATATGACGACGAATGGGATAAATAATTAAACTGTTTCCACCTTGTTCTTCTTCTCTTCCTCCTTGAGCCGGCGCTCCTCCTCCAGCTTCTTCCTCTTCTCCTCTCTCTTCTTCGCGCTGCACCGTCAAACAAGCCACACAGATCAGGAAAAAGAACCACGAAAATCCTACGACCCAAGAGGTAAGGTCCGGAAGCGCACTTCTTCGAGAGCTGCGGCTCCTCGCCCCCAGCAGGTGGCTGCTGCTCGTCGCCGCCGCCGCTGCCGCCCGCCGAGAGCCCAGCGAGCTGCTCCGCCAGACCCGACGCGGAGGCCTCGCCGTCCGCCATGCCGCGCCGGATTCTAGGGTTTCGTGGGGATGCGGAAGCGAGACAACGGAGGATGAGCAGATGAGACGGGGTACGGGTCGGAAAGCGGACGCGCCGGTGGAGGTAGGGTTTTAGTGGGGTGGCGGCGCGGAGGAAAGGAAACTTCTCTCGCCGAGTCACCTTTCGCGGGGCGCACGTAAACCCTAAATGGGCCTGCAGCCCAACGTGAGTTCCAATGGACCGCGCAGCCCATATGGGCCCTGTCTCGGCCCACCTTCCTGACTTCTCAGCGGAAGAAGGCTGGAGGCGATAGACGATTGCGCGGCGGCGTTCTGTTGCAGTGGCCGGCCATGGAGGGAAGAGGCGGCGGTGGCCGGAGCTCCGGCAAGGGCGCGGCGGGGAGGATGATGACTCTGCAGGAATTCGTCTCCTCCATGGCCCCACTCATCGATGTGGAGAAGGTTTCTCTCGCTGCCTCTTATGCTCGTTTGCGGAGTACTCTGTTGGGACTGGCATTGAAACTGATGCTGAGAACGTCTTGGTGGGTTTGTGCGCAGGCGGCGGAGATATCGGCGGAATCAGAGACGAGCGCCAAGACCCTGGAGAGGAGGGGCTGCGTCATCCCCAACCTCAAGTGCACCGATGCCCAGGTTGATGTTCGGTTGTCTGTTGCTGCTCCTTATCACTGAATACTAGATTTGATGCTAATATTTTCGTGTGCTTCTATTTGATTATGCATGTTGGTAGAGTAGACGGGACTGATGGGGAAGACTCTCCTGGAGTTCCAGCCAAACAAGGGCGACGTGCTCCCGCCTCACAAGGTGAGGTTGGTCTCTATTGGTTGCTTGTCATGACAGTTATCTTAGGGATTCAGAGTGTGATGCAAAAGAGCTCGGCGCTTTTCTTAGTTTTCTGTTGTAGTTGCGTTTGTGGGCCTTGATGAGTTATGTTATTTTTGTTCTATATGAGCTATTACTTCAGTGTTAAAAATGTAGATGAGAAATGTTGTAGCACCAGGCTATGTGGTTTTTGAATTCCAGATTCTTTCGAGAGCTCTTTCTTCTTTTTTGTTTTTGTCCTTTCTTCTTGTTTGTCCTTTCTTCTTTTCTTTTTTTTTGTTTGCCTCTCTTGTGGGTTCCTACATGTTTCATATCTAGCTTATCCAACTTGCTTGGGATAAAAAAGCTTAGTTGTTATTGTTGTTGTATTCTTTCGAGAGGTCTTTAAGAATCACATTACATTCCATGTTGTAATGAGCACCTTGTTCTTTTGTAAGCAGTCACTGTAATTTTAGACGGTTCTACATAATCATGATTAATGATTTACTGTAATTTCCGACGGTTCTACATAATCATGATTAATGATTTGCTGTAATTTCAGTAGCTTCTACATAATCATGATTAATGATTTACTGTGTGGTGACACCATGACATTGTGACACAGTTAAGAAGATTTGTAACTTTACAGGTTGTTAATAGAAATCATAGTCACAGATAGTGTTTGTTTTTCTTTCTTCCAATTGCAGTTTGGAACACATGATGTAGTTGCCCTCAAACCGAATAAGGCAGATACTGGTTCTGCCTCTCTGGGCCAAGGTGTAGTTTATCGCTTAAAGGTACCTTCCTACCATCTGAATCCTACTATTATAAGGTCAGCACATAGGAGCAGCAATAGTAATTTTATTCTGAACCAACAGGATTCTTCCATTACTGTTGCTTTTGATGATATCCCTGAAGATGGTTTGAATAGCCCTCTGCATCTTGAGAAGCTCGCCAATGAGGTACTGCCTCCTTTTGCATCATTCCATGATTTATTCAAAAGCTCAGAATTACATATTGGTCCAATAATTACATTTGTGACCTACCGGATCCTTGTTTGTAATGCCATGTGGCCAATTACACTTATTTGTGTCTATGCTGGGCTACAGTTTGGATATTGCCTCTTTCATTTTGGAGTTTCTTGTTGCATACTACATATTTTACTTGTTTGCCAGAGACCAAATCATGATAATCCCTATTCTAGGTCACTTATCGCAGGATGAAGGATGCCCTAAATCAACTTAGCAAGGCTATCCAAACAGGGCCTTCTGCAAATCTTGTTCCTGTTTTATTTGGAGAGAAGGCGCCCACGCGCTCGAAGGATGCTATGAAATTCAGTCCATTCAATAAGAATTTGGATGACTCACAGGTTACCATTTGAAACTTCTTTTATAATGCATTTAGTTATTGATTGTTGATGCTACAGCAGTACAGCTTCACATGCCACATGCGAATGAGATTAAAGACTTTTGAGGTTTTGCCAGAACATAGGAATTACTATAATGTTTGATAGTATGATTTGCTATAGGATTTCAGAGCTGTTTTGCTCTGTTGTTACACTATATGTTGTGAATCATTTATGAATTACTGGATGCTAATCCGCAAAGAAATGATCTTCTCACATAATAATTATTTTACTTATGGAAGCTAAAATGCATCAGAATTCACCAATATATGTGGCATTATTGCATCGAAGTACACGCTGCAATGCCAGAAATGATGGCATATGTTCTGATGCCTGCCATTTTAAGAATGCCACGCCAATAGATGTTTTGCATTTTTCTGGGTCATTGGATCGACCCAAAACTCTCTCAAATGAAGAAAAGTGCACCTACACCTAATCGAGTTAAGGGACTAAATCTCATAATCACCCACTCACATTCCTGATAACAGAATTGTGGTTCAAGTTTCATTTGTTAGGTTTAACACATAATTAGTCCTTATGCTTTGCCTAGAGCTTTGGGAGAGTGTTTCTTCGTTGATTGATTGATTACAAATGACTGCCGTGCCTCTCTCTATATAGAGATGGGAGAGCTGGTCCTAATCCTAACCAACTGATCTTTTCCCTAATTAACCTAACTTGAGGGCTAAGTAAGGGCGGTGCTAGTAACCGTGCCACTACAGTTCCATGGGCCGCTACAGTGCCATGGCTCAAAGGGCTGCCCATAACATCTCCATCCCTCCTTCCGAGACAGCTCGTCCTCGAGCTGGGATGGTGGCCACGGCTGAACCACATACCACGCCCTTGGTGTCCAAGCCCACTTTCCATCCCTCTTGGGATGCAGCTCACCCTCGAGCTGCTGAGACCACACTACGACTAATTCCACTCCTCAAAAAATCCAAATACCCCAAAATAAGCCTTTTACATCTCGACTTATTTTCTTATTTCTAATTTGAGTCATTTGTGTAGCCCTCCCTGCAATCCCAGACTCCAGCAGCGTAATGAGGGCTGTAGTTCCTCCAGGTTCCCATGGAAAATTTGAAGACCTGTCGGCTCCAACTGGTACAGCAACCCGGCATGAGGTCCTGCGCACAACATCCCATGGCATACACATCCAGTGGTCGAGTCTGATGTCAGCGCCAAACTTGGTCACGTGTGTTGGTGTATATGTATGGCCCATGTTAGAGGCCCATATTACAGGCCCATGTATAGGACTATATTACCCACCCTTCTAGGGTTTGGAGGAACAAGCAATCATTCTCCAACATGGTATCACAGCCCTCTCTTCTCTCTCTCCCTCCCTCCCTTCCCTAGATCTGCTGCCATGGCCGGACTGCCGCCGCCGCCTGCTGGCGCTCCCCTGCCGCTGCCTCATGCTGGCGCTCCCCTGCCTGTCACACCCGGTTTTTATATAACCGCACATGTAAGCCAGGATCAAGTCTCTTACATGTAGTGACTCAAGTGAATAATCAAGAACAGTGCATAATTAAGTATTACACCCTTACTTAAACAAATGACTCAAAGTTCTCAAACGACTCGAAGACTCGATAACGCTAGCGGAAGACTTCTAAACTCCATCACTCCACAGGGACGTCGACCGGGGGCTCCACAAGCTAGATGTAATCACCATATTCACCATCATAGAAGAATTCACCTCCATCTTCTGAGCAGCATTTCATATTTATGGGAGAGATAGCAAGTGTGAGTACATATCGTACTCCGCAAGTGTGGGAAAAGTATGACATGCAAGGCATAAATGAAGAAAGGCTATACATTGGTTTATTTGCTCAAATGCCAAGTTATGCTTAAACACATTTTAAAAGCAACCTATATTTCTAGGTGTTATGATACAAGCAAACAAAATAAATAAATCATAAAAGATATCAAACATAGTGCTCACAAAGCAAACCACCATCAACTAGTATTCTCACAAGACCACTATTCCCGACTGATGCACACAAAGCATCCCATCAGCCCTCCAGTGCACACTAAGCATACCACTGGACAATCTGGTGCACACGAAGCATACCACCAGCCTAAAGCACGAACAAACACTGGTGCACACTAAGAAATCCACCAGCCCAACCAACACAATCACTGGTGCACACTAAGCATCCCACCAGTCAATGGTGCACACTAAACATTCCACCATTGTCAAAACAAACAACCACTGGTGCACACATAGCAAACCACCAGTCCTAAGTTCCATGTTGCTAAAAAGGTTACCATCATTTTATCGGGTTGAAGTGAACCATTAGTCAAGATTAATTAGATTAGGTGAATGACTCCAAAAGCATGGCTAAGCATTTACTACCAACACATAGACAAAGCACTCATTGGGCGACAAGGAATAATATGGAACATGGTATAGACTCATGGGATTCAATATTAAACCAAGCATGCATGTTTGCAAACAAAACATTTCAAACATAGGATCAATATGGTCAAGGACACTTGCCTTCCTCTTGCTGCTCAGTGATGACCTCGAACTCTTGATCTTGGAAGTTCACGAACTCGTCTCCTATTTAACGCGTCCAAAGGAGAAACACACAAACAAACAAAATAAGAAACAGTACACCAAACAGTACTAAACTAGATCAAAAACAGTACCAAAAGATAGTACTCGTTCCTACGATCACGTGAGCGCAAGAATCGCTAAAAACGGAGTTATGAGTAAAAAGTTATGCTAGTTTGAAGTTTTAGGGTTTAAAACAGAAAAACAGAATTGTTTAAGGGTTAAACTGTAAATACAGAAAGGTTGAGGACTTATTTGTAAATATGAAAAAGTTCAGGGACTAAAGTGTAAAAGTTAAGGACTAAAATATAATTTACGAAAAACTCAGGGTTGTTTCTGTAAAAAGTCAGGACCTAAACATAATTTTATAAAAGGCTGAGGGCCTAACTGTAAAACTGCCTTTCTCTGGAAATTAAATAGATTTAATTAAATCAGAAATTATTTTTAGAAAATAAGAAAAATCCATGGACCGTGTCCATAGACTGGGTCTACAGGTCTACGGTGGACCGGTTATGAAGAGGTAAAGGAGTTCTAATCTGAGCCGTTGATCTAGCGATGGATGGCTGTGGTTGATTGGGGAAAGTTTGGGCGGCGGAGGCTCGTCGCCGGCGAGCTGGCGCGGCGGAGGATCGCCGGAGTTAACGCGATCTCACGCTACAAGGCTCGGAAACTCGTCGCGCTTGGTCCAAACGGGAGATAAGAGAACAGCGAGCTCACCTAGGATGATCTCGAGCTTCGAAACGACTCAACGGCGGCTGGCGACGTGAAGGAGCGGCGGCTGGTCGTCGGCGTCGTCGAGGAAGCGGCTACGGCGTCGGGTTCACGTCGAGGACCTCCGGGATCGACTTCTCGGCGTCTCGCGAAGCTTCACGGCAACTTGGCGACGTCGGAGGCGGCTCCTGGCGGCTTCTCGTCGAGCTCCGGTCGTCGGCAATGGCGGCGGCGGCGCGCTAGGGTTTGGGTGCTCAGGGCGATGCGGCGGCTTGAGACGGGAGAAAGAGAGGGCGACCGCGGCTCGGTTTTATAGGAGCGGCCGGGTTCTCGTGCAAAGATCGGAGTCGGAGTCCGGGCGCGGCACGGCGGAAGAGATCGACGGCGGCGGTGGATTCCGGCTCTGCTACGACGGAAGGAAAGAGAAAGGCGACGGGCTGGGCTGGCCGCGAGCTTAGTTGGGCCGGGAAAGAAAAGGCAGGCCAGGCCGAAAGAGAAGAAAAGAAAGGGAAAAGAAAAGAAGAAGATGGGCCGCGGTAGAGAGAATCGGCCCATTGCGGCTGAGAAAGAGTTTTTCTTTTCTATTTCTTTTACAGATTTTGCAAAGCTAAACTAAATCGAATTCTACACGATTTTAAATTCATTTTTGCACCCAACAAAATCCTAAATGCAAATCTAAACAGCATGAATGCAACAAACACCTTAATATATCCTACATTCATTTATTTTAATTTAGAAAATAACTCTTTTGCACAAGGAAGGTATTAACACCCTATTTTAACTCTAGCAAATTTTAAATTATTCAAAAATTTGAAAAATCAGGGTGTTACACTGCCGCTCCCCTTCTCTCTCTCCCTCCCTCCCTCCCCTGGATCCGCGCTGGCACCCGCACCTGCGCCGGCCGCCGCGCCGCCACCCGCCCTGGACGTCGACGCGAGGCGCGCGCCGACGGCGGTGACGGTGCTCGCGAACCCGCTCGACACCTTCCGCGTCGACGCCGCCGCTTGGTCCGCGCGCCACCCGGATGTCTTCGCGTCCGCCTCCGGCGACCGCACCGCGCGCGTCTGGGACGGGCGCGACCCGGCGCCCACCGCGACGAGGAGGCCCACCGCCGCGAGTGCCAGCGCCCACGCGGGCTGCGCCTTGAGGAACTCGATGTGGGCGCACGAGCCCGCCATCGCCGGATTCGCGACCTGGGCGACGGAGCAGGAGCTCGAGATGTGCCGAACCCGCAAGTGTTCGATGCGATGCGGTGGAGACAAGTCCAACCCGATGCGATGCGGTGGAGACAAGTCCAACCCCGTCCACTCCATGCTGGAGGTGCCCAGCGAGTGCGGCATCCCCTTCCGCACAGCCTACCCCAACCTGGCCGCGCCGCCGGGCTCCGCCCTCGTCGCGCCGCTGCCGGATTCCGCCCAGGCTGGGCTGGGTCAGGCCTCCCAGGCCGTGCCGGGCCAGGCCGCCCAGGCCGCGGCGTCGGGCCAGACCGCGCGCCACCCGGGGCCACGCCGCCGCCGCGGATCCATCCGCTGCGGGTGCTCTGGCCGCCGCCACGTCGCTGGCGCCGGGCACTGCCTTGGCTGCCGCCGGGCCGCTGGCGCCGGGCCCCGCTGTTGATCCGGCCGCCGCGGCGCCGACGCCGCTGTTGATCCGGCCGCCGCCCGCGCGGGTCGCCGCTATGCGTGCCGCCGCCGCAGGCCCGCGCAGGAACGCAGCGCTCAGCCGGCAGGTCGCGCGCCGCTCAGGCCGCCGCGCGCACGCGCGCAGGCCGCCGCCGTAGATCCGCCCTCCTCTCGCAGAGCTCCAGGTTCGCTCCTCCATGTACTCCCCCCTCGAGGCCTCCGCCGCTTAAGGCCGCCGCCGTCAGCCTCTTCGCCGGATCCGCGGTCCGCCCTTCGCTCTCTATCCTCCGATCCGGTCGCCGCGCATCCCGAGCTCGCCGCTTCCGACCGACGGCCCCGATCCGCCGGGCGCCGATGCAGGCTGCCGCCGCGCAGGGTCGCTCGCCTCCGGGCGGCTGCCGTGCGGGCGCGGGCCGACGCGCAGGCTGCTTCCGCCGCCGGGCCCGCCAGCGGCGCGCGCTCAGCCGCAGCCGCCCTGGACCTGGCCTCAGCCCAGCCAGCCTCCGATCTGGCCTGGGGGATGGACTCCACCCGCTCCGCCCCGTCAGCCTCAGACCTGGCCAGGGGGGGTGGGACCCAGCGTTGGCCCAGTCCTTCAGCACCATGGCACTGCCCCGCCGGTCAGCGCGGAGTGGATTGCAGACGCGGGCGCCTCGTTCCACACCACGCCTCATGCTGGTATACTTTCCTCCGTCCACCCTCCCCATCCCTCCTGTCCTTCCGCTGTTATGGTTGGCGATGGTTCTTGTCTTCCTGTCATCTCTGTGGGCACTGTGCCTGGTCGCTTTCACCTTTCTAATGTTCTTGTTGCCTCACAGATGGTTCACAACCTGCTTTCCATTCGCAAGTTTACTGCTGACAACTCTTGTTCTGTTGATTTTGACTCCTTCGGTCTTACTGTGAAGGATTTGGCTACCCGGCGTCCGCTTTTCTGTTGTGACAGCCAGGGTCCTCTTTACACCCTTCGTTTGCCTACTTCCGCTGCTTCTTCCTCGCTTTTGACTTCCGCTGCTTTGCGACCACCTCTCCTTCCACGACTTGGCACCGCCGGCTTGGTCATCCCGGCCGCGACGCCTTGGCTCGTCTTAGTCGTACTGCTGGTCTTCCTTGTCTCCGGACACCTGAGGAGCATCTTTGTCATGCGTGTCAGTTAGGTCGTCATGTTAGACTTCCGTTTTCTTCTTCGTCTTCGCATGTGAGTCGCGTCTTTGATCTCATTCACTGTGATTTGTGGACTTCCCTGTCATCAGTGTTTCTGGCTACAAGTATTACTTGGTGATTGTTGATGATTTCTCGCATTACTCTTGGACTTTCCCGCTGCGTGCCAAGTCTGACACGTTCCCCACCCTCCTCCACTTCTTTGCCTGGGTGTCCACTCAGTTCGGCCTCACAGTCAAGGCCGTCCAGTGTGACAACGGCCGCGAGTTCGATAACCACACCTCCCGCGACTTCTTCCTCTCTCGCGGTGTTCACCTGCGCATGTCTTGTCCTTATACCTCCGCTCAGAACGGCAAAGCTGAGCGGATGATTCGCACCACGAATGATGTTGTGCGCACCCTTCTTTTCCAGGCCTCCCTTCCTGCTCGCTTCTGGGCCGAGGGACTCCACACTGCCACCTACCTTCTTAACCGCCTTCCCTCCAGTGCCATCACTGCTCCCACTCCCCACCACGCTCTTTTCGGCACCCCACCTCAGTACGATCACCTCCGTGTCTTCGGGTGCGCCTGCTACGCTAACACTCCGCCACCATCCGCACCTCTCAGGCGCCCCGCTCAACTAGGTGTGTTTTCCTTGGCTACTCCCCTGACCACAAGGGATATCGCTGCTTTGACCTTACCTCTCGCCGGATGCTCATCTCCCGGCACGTCGTGTTTGACGAATCCGATTTTCCCTACTCCACCTCCACTACTCCCTCTCTTGATCCCGAGTTTGAGGTCGTGTTTCCGACTGACCCGGTGGTCCCGCCACCTGTATCAGTGTACCCTCTACCTGCAGGTCTTCGGAGCACACTGGCACCGCTCCCGGTGCCTTCAGCCGCGCCACGCGCGGCCCCGGCGCCCTCTCCCGCGCCACGCGCGGCCCCGGAGTCTTCTCCCGCGCCACGCGCGGCCCCGGAGTCTTCTCCCGCGCCACACGCGCCCCGGCGTCTTCTCCCGCGCCACCCCGCGGCCCTGGCCTCGTCTCCCGCGCCACGCGCGGCCCATGCGCGCTACGCCCAGCCAGTGCTGGTCTACCGGCGCCGTGCGGGGCCGGCCCCGGACCCGGCGCCTCCACCTCCACCGCCGCCGGAGGTGCCCGCGCTCCAGGTACCTCGGGCTCGCTCTCGGCTCGACCCGGAGGTTGTGTACCACCCGCCGGTCATCCATTGGGATCCTGGCCACATACATCCCATGGTGACACGGCGGGCGGCGCGACCGTCTCCGACCCTCTCCGCTGCAGCGGTCGAGCCGGGGGTCTCTCCGCTACCCTCCTCTGTCCGTGAGGCCCTGGCGGATCCTCACTGGCGTCGGGCGATGGAGGAGGAGTACGCGGCCCTACTTGCCAACCAGACGTGGGACATCATGCCGCGTCCGTCTGGTGGCAATGTGGTCACGGGTAAGTGGATCTGGACGCATAAGCGTCGTGCTGACGGCTCCCTGGACAGGTACAAGGCTCGCTGGGTTCTCCGGGGTTTCACTCAGCGGCCTGGTGTGGACTATGATGAGACCTTCAGTCCCGGTGGTGAAGCTGGCCACAGTTCGCACAGTGCTCTCCATTGCTCTCTCTCAGTCTTGGCCTGTGCATCAGCTGGATGTGAAGAATGCGTTCCTGCACGGCACCTTGTCTGAGACAGTCTACTGCAGCCAGCCAGCAGGGTTTGTGGATTCCAGTCGTCCTGACATGGTGTGCCGCCTCAACAAGTCCCTCTATGGTCTGAAGCAGGCTCCTCGCGCTTGGTACTCCAGGTTTGCCACGTTCTTGGTCTCTCGGGGATTCACTGAGTGCAAGTCGGATACCTCACTGTTTGTCTACCGCCGTGGCTCTGAGACTGCATATCTGCTGCTGTATGTCGACGACATCATTCTTACTGCGTCCAGTCAGACCTTGCTCCAGAACATCATTCAGTGCTTACAGCAGGAGTTTGCTATGAAGGATCTGGGTGTGCTCCATCACTTCTTGGGTGTCACTGTCGAGCCTCGTCCTTCCGCCTCTCTTTCTTCACCAGCGGCAGTATGCTCTTGATATTCTGGACCGGGCAGGGATGACTGACTGCAAGCCGTGTTCCACTCCTGTCGACACTCAGGGCAAGCTATCTGCTGACGTGGGGGCTCCTGTTGCTGACCCGACTGCCTACCGGAGTCTTGCTGGTGCCTTGCAGTATCTCACTTTCACCAGGCCGGACATCACGTATGCCATCCAGCAGGTCTGTCTTCATATGCATGATCCCCGGGAGTCACACCTCGCCGCTCTGAAGCGGCTCCTGCGCTACATCCTTGGCACGGTTGACTACGGACTGGCTCTTCACAGGTCTCCCTCCACTGAGCTCGTCGTCTACACTGACGCCGACTGGGCTGGCTGTCCGGACAATCACCGCTCCACCTCAGGCTACGCGGTCTTCCTCGGCGGCAACCTTGTCTCCTGGTCGTCCAAGCGGCAGCCGGTTGTCTCCCGCTCCAGTGCTGAGGCGGAGTACCGGGCTGTAGCTAACGGCGTGGCTGAGGCGTCCTGGCTTCGGCAGCTCTTGGCGGAGCTCCACAACCCGCTCCTCGAGCACCCTCGTGTACTGCGACAACGTCAGCGCCGTGTACCTCTCCTCCAACCCGGTTCAGCATCAGCGGACGAAGCACGTGGAGATCGACCTGCACTTTGTTCGGGACGGGTTGCGGTGGGCCAGGTTCGGGTTCTCCATGTCCCGACCACCTCCCAGTTTGCGGACATCTTCACCAAGGGTTCTCCTCCTCGACATTCTCGGAGTTTCGGTCCAGTCTCAACATCATCGGTGGCTAGTTGTGACTGCGGGGGGGAGGGGGGGTGTGTACACTTGTGTGTATTTCTTTCTTGTCCAGTCTTGAACTCCGCTGCGCCGGTAAGTTCAGACTGCGGGGGGGTGTTGGTGTATTTGTATGGCCCATGTTAGAGGCCCATATTAGAGGCCCATGTATAGGACTATATTACCCACCCTTCTAGGGTTTGGAGGAACAAGCAATCATTCTCCAACAACGTGGGCACATCTTAACGATCTAGCTGGTGCCGTAGTAGCCTTCCACGAACTGCTCTTGCCAACATGCAGGTTCACGGCTGGTGGTGTATCATGCTGGACAACACCAGACAAGGAGACACGCATGTGCGCTGTCGATGGCGGGCTGTTCCCAGCGGCCCTTGGCGTTGATAAGCGGAGGGGACCAGACGTCGGCGGCGTGCCATGGGCTGCTCCCAGCGGCCCTTCTTCCATCCAGTGGCCACCATCTACGACGTGGTGGCTGTCTTCATCTTTAATCTGATGGTTGCTGTCACCAATCTTCTGGTCATCGTCTTTGGTTTGGTGACCATGGGAGGAAACCTGTACGGCAACAACCACCTCATCGCCATGTTTGTGCTGATCCTCAGGCGGCAACTCTCTTCTTCGCTCCTCTATGGATGCGAGTTTGGCCCTCATTCGATCTGCCAACTCTGTAAGGGTCAAATCGTCGGATTTGAGTCTGGCCTTCAATTGGTCTGCCAACTCTCTAAGGGTCAAGTCGTCGAGCGACTCGGGTAGATTGGCAGCAGTAGCCATGGATCGAAACCGAAGCTAACTGATACCAGATGTAATGGTAGGGGATAATTAGGCCTTATGCTTTGCCTAGAGCTTGAGAGATATTGGGGGCTTGGGAGAGTATTTCTTCATTGATTGATCCTTGATTGATTGATTACAAATGACTGCCATGCCTCTCTTTATATAGAGATGGGAGAGCCGGCCCTAATCCTAACCAACTGATCTTATCCCTAATTAACCTAACTTGAGGGCTAAGTAAGGGCGATGCTACAGTGACCGCGCCGCTACAGTACCATGAGCCGCTGCCGCTACAGTGCCAAGGCCCAAGGGCTGCCCATAGCAAATACTATATGGAGAGATGTTTGTGATTTACATTTGAAAGTATTTCAAGCTCAAGATTTGAGTTAGCACCATGTCATGATTGGCTTTAAAACTGAAATATCTAATTCTATCATTATTGGCAAACTAAGTTGCTGCACTGCATTCTCATTACTAAGTTTATATGGAGAGACACAATATGTAGTGACCCATTTCATGATACCTACCAGATGACTTGGCAAAACAATCTACAGTTATCACTAAGAAAAAAAAAATCGACCGGTGGGGGTAAGACCGCCCCCACGGCTTTCTTTTGATAGAGTAGCTCAACCTTCTCCGGTCGAGAAAAACCCCCGAACCCCGGCATCACCCTATAGGGCCGCGCAGATACTTGGGTCGAACACCGTTGACCGATGCTGGTGACTACTCACTGCAACTACCCCAGGTAGGAGAGCCCAAACCAGCCCACGGCCCGGATTCAAGACATCCAAGTCGGCGACGTCGCCACTATATTTTAGGTGCTGCCAACGAGGGGATTTTTTTTTTATTCCACAAATTGGTGCACACCAGGATTTGAACCCTGGTGGGTGGCCTCACCACTTAAGGCACTAACCAACTTGAGGTTATCACTAAGACAGAAACTAACACTTATTGATTGTTCATCTTTATTCGTTAAAACTTCAGACATTTGTTCATCATGAGCTTTTCTTGAAACATTAAACCGCTAGCAGAAGTAGCAACTGGAACCAGCCCAGGTGGCATCAGCCTTGTTGATTATGACCTCTTCTGCTGGCACAATTATGTGACATTTTACCCTCTTACCTGTTGGTACTAGTTTGCCAGCAGCGTTCTTGCATGGCGGTAATTGAGGAAGATAGCACCATCTTAAATGTTGATGGTATTGACATATCATATTGTGATGTTAGTCCCTTCTGTCTTGTTATGATTTGTGACACAAAAATAGTGCCATTGGATTAATATCCAACAATACATTCCTATAATTATGATTATGTTGTAGAAACCAAATATGAGATAAATTGACGGTGAAAGCTTCGGGTCAAACCGCGTCCTACATTTTGAAAAAGGAGGAAGCGTGGCATTGATTAGAAATGATGATTGATAACATTTCATACTAGAGTTTTTGTTATAAAGTTGACACTGTTTGAAATAAATCAGAACGAGCTACATAATATTCTGTTTTGATGTATATTTTCCATAATTTGTGCACACCAATATCTCTAAATATTTACTATAAAAATTTCTATCTTTTGTTATAGGACATAAATTCAGTAGTTCTGTGGGGGTATGTTTCTTTTATATAAAAACATCCTTACATTTCTTTTCAGAAAGATGCTATATCGAAGGCGCTTGGATCAAGGGATGCTTTCTTGCTTCATGGGCCTCCTGGAACTGGGAAGACTACAACTATTATTGAGATAATATTGCAGGAGGTCAAGCGTGGATCAAAGATTCTTGCTTGCGCTGCTTCTAATATCGCCGTTGACAATATTGTTGAGCGACTTGCCCGATACAGGTTGCTAACACAAGACTTTGAAATATGTCTTTCTTTTAGTTAGTTTTTTGGTGATTATTTCTTCGGGGGACAAATAAGATCCATATATTGTATCTATCTTAATAAAGATTGAATATGGCAATTTAATAACATTTATCTCATAATAACTGGCACAATCTGTGGCTATCTTTTCACAAATTTGCTCAATATGACATATTGACTTCTACAGGACAAAATTAGTGAGGTTAGGCCATCCTGCTCGTTTACTACCCCAAGTGCTGGACAGCGCTCTTGATGCACAGGTATAACCTGTTTCAGGTTATTGCCAGTTTGCTTCAGTATTGGGGAATGAGAATTTCTAGATGCATGAATCTTACTTTGCTATTTTTTCACAAGTAATGCCCTAAAAAAGTCGATTTGGCTTTTTCTTTTTTCAACCACAGTTTTATCACAATGCGTGGCACAGTGTACCCTCATTTGCTTTTATTTTGTGAATGCCCAGATTAATATCTTGCATCTGATTATACGTTGCAGTTTTCTTTTACCCAAAGAGTTGGTTTTATACTATCTTAAAATTCTTTTTTATCAACTATATTACTACATGCAATGTTTATTTGAGCACATTATCTGCTTCGCAGTTCAAATTCTTTAAAGAGTTATTTTGCAGCTATTGTGTATGTGATCAGGTATTGCGAGCTGATAATAGTAGCCTGGCAGGAGACATTCGGAAGGAAATGAAGGTAAGTCACTAATCATTCACTTCCAAATTTCTAATTTTTATGGAATGTCGTGGTCTCTTTTTACTTACTAGCTCCTCCGTAGTACACTATTTTGACATACTACAGACATTTATCAGGGAACCAACTACTGGCTAGGTTGTCCTATGAAGATAGTACGAATGGCTTTGGCGGCTTCACGTATTTTATTCCTAGCTAGGTTTTTTTTTTTCTTGATGAGCTCTCTATCTTTTCTTTTAGGCGCTGAACAGCAAATTGCTGAAAGCTAAAGATAGAAATACAAAAAGGGACATCAGGAAAGAGCTCAAAACCCTTGCCAAAGAGGGAGAAAACGACAACAGCTTGCAATCACTGATGTACTGAAAAATGCAGATGTTGTGCTGACAACTTTGACTGGTGCATCTTCAAAAAAGCTAGACGGCATTACATTTGATTTGGTCGTTATTGATGAAGCTGCTCAAGCTCTCGAGGTGGCATGTTGGATGGCCTTACTGAAGGTAAGTACATCAGTGATGAGCTCGGTTATTATGCCATAAGAACCTATTTAAAGCACCATGAATATGACCCTTAATTCTCACATTTAGCATACCTTGAAGCATCCTGCTGCTACAGTTATAACTAAGTGATTGCCTTTTGGAATGAGTCAGCACCTCCCTATTCACAGTAATATTATCGTAAGAATCTGCATGACGAATTTGTTAAACAGTTTTATGTGAATCAATTTTCTTGATATTCATAGGGGCCAAGATGTATTCTTGCTGGAGACCATCTTCAACTTCCTCCAACTATTCAAAGTGTTGAGGCTGAAAAGAAAGGGATGGGAAAAACACTTTTTGACGCCTTACTGAAGCTTATGGAGAAGAAATCACATCCATGCTCACTATCCAGTACAGAATGCATGAACTCATTATGAATTGGTCATCGAAAGAACTTTACAGTAATAAGGTGCACTTATCCCCTTTGTGTTATTGTGTGGCGACCTCTTTTAATAAGGTGGTCATTATTGTCATATAATTGTTCCCTTTTTTTTTATCCCAGATCAAAGCACATTCTAGTGTTTCTGGACATATGCTCTATGATCTCGAAGAAGTGAAACGTTCTTCTTCGACAGAACCAACTATTATACTCATCGACACTACAGGGTAAGTATTATCTGATGATTCCGACTTATTCCAAGCACTCATATAGTTATAATTTCTTGAACTGTTCGTGCATGTAGCCTTAACTATTTTACTATTTCATGTTTTCCTTGAAAATAGTATTGCTTAATGCACCCTTACAAAAGAATAGGATTAGTCAGGATTTCAATGCTTCTAAGGATTCTTTGGTTGATTGGAGAAGGTGGCTCCTTTTTTTCCCTAAAGATTGACTCTATGGATGTTTTCAACCTAATAATTCTATCAAATACTTTTAGGTGCGACATGGAAGAAGTAAAAGACAAAGAGGAGAGCACAATGAATGAGGGTGAGGCAGCAGTATCCATTGCTCATGCCAAGCTGCTTGTTGAGAGCGGTGTTCACGCATCTGATATTGGAATAATTACACCTTATGCTGCTCAGGTTTCTGGACCCTTGGACACTCAATTTCATAAAAGAAAATATAGTGATTTTACCACACGTGCCTGCAGTACACAATTAATCATCTGTAGAATAACTAACCTTTTTATACTACTCTGTCAGATCTTAGTCACCTAGTTTCCTTTTGTGGCCATTCTTATCGCTTCATGTCTCTTGTTCCTCCCCTTCAGTGTAGCATAAACATGCTTTATATTCTTCTTGTTGCTTCATATCTGCAGTATACCCAAATACTTTTTGTTTGCTTTACATCATATTTGGCTTCGAACTTTTAGCTTGGAATTCATCTACTTATTACGAATAATATTGAAGAGTTCACCTAGTATCTGGAGGATTGAATTGTTGAATGGTCTACTATCATAGGTAACCTGCTTGAAGATGATGAGAAACAAAGATGCTAAATTGAAAGATTTGGAGATATCGACAGTTGATGGGTTCCAAGGCCGAGAGAAAGAAGCCATCATCATTTCGATGGTCCGGTCGAACTCCAAGAAAGAGGTAAAGCTCCCTCCCATGATTCTCTTAAGTGAGAGGTTTCCTATTTTGAGTTTTATAGAGTATATTGGGCAGTGATGTATATTCTATAGCCATTGCTAGTATAAGACCTTTGATATTTTTCAGGTGGGATCCTTAGTGATCACAGGCGGATGAATGTGGCCGTGACACGAGCCAGGAGGCAGTGCTGCCTGGTATGT
>JAAXCT010002272.1:0-84350 GCA_012490785.1 Eragrostis nindensis | reverse complement strand
CCCCCCAAGCGTGAATATTGCATCTGCTGATAACCTAATTTTGTCTTCCTGTAAATAATTTAAGTGCTGCTATCATACACTGCTGATCCTTACATTCAGATCTTCTCAATGACATTTTCAGGCTTTGGCTGCATCAGGATTAAGAGCAATTAGGTATGACCTTGAGGTTGATGGGATTGGGGAGTTATAGCTACTGACAATAATGACGGTGCAGCTATATTTTCAGTATCAACCATTGCATATATTTTTTTCATAATAATCTGATTAGAAAAAGCAAATTTGTCTGATTATAAATGATTCATTGATTCATTGCAGTAGCTATAGAAGCCTGCAAGAAAAATATACACCACCATAGCAGTCTTGCATCTTCGAAGGTGGTACCACATCTTGCTGATGCTCGTGTTTACATGCTCACCCACCCAAAAGAATTTGATGTGGTATGCCTCTTTTTGCATTCTTGTGTCCTTAAATGTAATTGGTGATGTGGAAGTTTCATTGCTGATGAACATTAAATGCCGGCTCATCTTTTTTACTTGCATGACATTTTGCACATCTATGGCGTTATATGGTCAATGCCGGCTCATCTTTTTTACTTGCTTGACATTTTGCACATCCTATGGCGTTATATGGTCATTGCTGCATTGCCATAGGCCTATGAAAGGGGATTCAATATGCTCTCCTGAATGGTGCATGAGCTTTTCAACTAGGTTAGCAACTTTCTTATGTGTAATGTCAGCTTTCCTTACATTTAAAACTTGAAGTTTCACAAATATTGGAAGAAACTTAAAACTTGAGTTTCAGAGGACGGTAGGATTAGTGGGATTCATTAAATTTCGCCGGATTCATTAAATTTCGCCAGAGGTTGATCCCTTATTTGCCCCATAGGTGTTCTTGTTTGGAATATGGCTTGCTTGTTAGGTATGTGGTGTGCCTTTACAGGATTTGGCCAAAATCAAACAAGGGCAAGGTTGTTGGTTTTGTTCACCGTCCGTTAAGGAAGACCACACCCAGGCAAGAAATTATGTGTGTATCAGAGAATAACCAACGGGGATCGTTGGTGCATGCATTCAGTAGTAGTTGCAACTTATTTCTGTATCACGATTGTGGAAGGTAGTAAGCATTCATCAATGGGTGCCGAGTGCCGACAATCAAATATTTAATTGTCATATAATCAATTGGAATGTATCTAAATTATGTAGTCATAATTATATTTATGATAACAAAAAATTAATCATTGTATTTTCAATATATTCATTTTATTGTAACATTGCTTTATATTTGACATATTAGAGTAATAATATAAAATCACTGTATAAAACATGTTACACTTATGCAGAAAGGCTCACATGTTGAAATTAGAAAAAAGTTGCTATGCTGACACTCCAATACTGGCCTGATTGCTAGAAAATAAACCAGTGTTTTCCTAAACAGAATTAAACGACATGTAAACGTTATGTGGAACCTCACTCTAGTCTATGGCCTGATCAGTGCCCTACACGGTTGACCTGTCTAAACGGTGAAGAACGGGCCAAAACGGCCCGCACGACACGATATATTTACACAAGCGTTCAGCCCTAGCCTTGTTTTAGTGCCTAGGGGTGGGGGCAAAGGAGCGGTAGCTTGAAAGTTTTGGCAGGCTTGGAAGAAAAATTGGCACCAGTACATATGGATTGGTCGTGGGGTTTTGCTACATGCCACTCCTCTTTTATCCCCGCTGCCGCTTCTTGCCTGGTGTCTTGTGTCGAGCCGCTTCGTTCTTGGCATCACACCACGCCAGTTGCTGCTCCGCTCCAGGTGGCACTCCAGCCGTGCACAACGCCATCCGTCAAGTGGCGACGTGCCAGGCGCTGCTCAGGTGTATAGCTCATCTTGAAGCGCCATGCTCAGGCATCATCCGTTCGTCGTTGTCCAACTCTGGCAGCCCAGCTCGACTTTCCTCTCCTTTTTTTTTTTGGCCTGAAAATCTGAGTTACCGGACCATAATAGAAGATCAGCTAAGTAAGGCTTCTACGGTAAATTTCATGAATGATGGCTAGTGATCTGTACAATTGGCCAGTTACACGTACAAACGTGTCAAGGACACTACATATGCTAATTGTGATACTTTGGATGTATGGCTGGTAAATACTGTGTGATACCCTGTGTATGCAGATAGGCTACCTGGAGCCAGTTTCTGTCAATTGTATCAAATTTTACCTACTCTTTCTGTCTTCAATCATTGACTTTTTACGCAGCACTTAATTTCCAGAACAGCTTCATCGTTATAAGAAAACGCCTGTGGGGTGTCATGTAGTATACGGCACGGCCTATTCAATTAAGAAGAAGACCTCTCACGCAGGCCGAGAAATCCACCGAACCCTTGTCCCACCCTTACACAGCGGCACCGTAGCCCCGTGAGAACGACCACGACCTGGGCCGGGCCTTAGACATGTGCTTTGGCGTGGACAAGCAAGGGGATTTTTTTTTACCCCAACCCGTAAATTCGCTCCCTCTGGGAGTCGAACCCGGGACCAAGGTGCTACTAAGCCACCTCAACCACTAGGCTTCATCGTTTATAAGGCTCCATCATCAAACTTTTGCCATTGTGTTTTATAATAACGCTAGGACTATTGTATTATGAAAGTTTGTTTCGGTGACGTATTTGCATGTCACCAATCTAGATGTCTTACTGGTGAAATTTAGAAATTTTGACTCCAAGCTTGCCATTGTGGCATCTACTAACCTAGAGATTAAATTGTTCAAGTCATGTTTTATTGATACCTGCACATGGTTCAGTTTTTTTGGAGTATGAGGAAACGTACATCAATATGATCTGTAGTAACATCATATATATTCTGAAACAGGTTGATCTTGATCCTTATGGATCACCAGCTGCATTCCTTGATTCCGCAGTTCAATGTGTAGCGGATGGGGTATCTTGATGTGCTCAGCAACTGACATGGCAGTGCTTGCAGGAGAAATGCAGAAGTTTGTTTTTCCAAGTGAGAGTTTCAATGTCTGACTTTGATTTGAATTTCCAGGTACAGGACTTACAAGAAACTAGTACTCACAGTGTCAGTAATATGTACATGCAGGTATGGTTCTTACCCATTAAAAGGTAAACACTGCCATGAGATGGCCCTGAGGATCCTTCTTGCCTGCATAGAGGTACCACTTAATTTTGTTCTCTCGTGTTCCCCTGTATGTTCGATATGATGTACAATCTTTTCATTTTCCTTGTTTTTCTTGCAGTCACATGCGATCCGCTACAAGCGCTATATAGTTCCTATAATATCAGTGCACATGGATTTCTACATTAGGGTTTTTGTGCGAATCTTCACGTAGTCTCTTGCTACTCATATTCTATGTCAATCTTTTCCACTGGCGAAGCCAGGTAGAGCTACCCTGGTGCACTGGCACCAGGGTAAATTGAGATTTCAATGCTAATCTATGTACTTTTACCACTTGTGCACTATCTTTAGTGCCTACTTATCAAGCATAAAGCATAAAGTTTGTGTATTTGGCACCACCATAGTTCCAACTCTAGCTTCGCCACTGATCTTTTCTTGTCTGAACAGGATTTCCCCGCCTTCGTTTTGGTGTCTCACAGCTGGTCTTACCAATGTGCCTCTTTTCTGTGCAGCTCGGCTAGCACCGTCAAAAGGTCACCACTGAAATTGTCACATGTCTACCAGTGCATTGGATGCGATGCATTTCACCACAAAAAATATAGGAAGAATCAACTCAAAGGTAGTCTTTCTTATTCTCTTTTTTGGATTTGTTTTGTGAATCACCTACAAAATATTGGAAAAATCGAGTTAAATGTAATTGTTCTTGTTTTTGTTTGATTTGTCTACCTAGTGTGTTTATGATTATGATTTGAACGGTAGAACAATGTTTCCTTAATTATTTCTTGTTTTTGTTTGATTTGTCCAGGATAAGAGAAACATTGTTCTACCAAATTTTCCCCTGCTGTACTTGAGGATTGTTCTGAATGTGGCCATAAATTTGTTATGGGAGGACCTATCTGGAGTGATCCAATACATGACAAGGAATGGGCTGCTTCCATATTATCTAATATCCGTGCGATGAGTGATGCATATCCAGCATATGCAAAAATTTCTGCTATACTAACAGAGGTAATGCCCTATTCTTGTACTAAATATAATGCTCAATGACACTGATCCTTCTTGCTTGTTGTGTCGTGGCTTGGGGCTGGTCATAGATGACATAGGGAGAGGTGTAATCATCGCCTCCCTTAAGCTATGGGGATGGCGGCTGGTGCTTTGCCAATACCTAGAAAAGAAGAGATAGATAGGACATTTATTCTTACTTGCCTTCCTTACATAGAACCGGTAGTGCCTGTCCTAACAGAGCAAATCTTCGAAACTAGCAATCCAAATCCAAACTAAGGGTGTTTTGGAGGGCTCCAGTTTCTAACTCCACCCCGGAGTAGAGCAGACCTCTCCAAGCATGTCCAACACCATTGTTTCATGTGGCAGCAGCCGCTCAGAAACTGGAAAATGGAGTCCCGCTGCTCTTCCCTGTTGCCGTGGTCACAACTCATCTGGCTCATCTTGCCCGCACGTCCTTTCCTTACTCCCATGGCCGTCGTTCATTGTCCCGTGGTCCGCATCGCGTCTCCCTAGCTGTCATCGTTCATTGCTAGCCATCCATCATTTTCTTAAAGAACCCCATGTATGTCAATGGATTAACGGATGAATGCTGCCATTTGTTTATTCGTATAGCAGATTTTTTTGTCATTTCATTTTTGCCTACTACAGTGTATACTTGATTTTGATACATTTCTCGGAGGAAATCAATGTTGATATCTATGGATAGCGAAATGCTACAAGTTCGTGCTACTTTCATTGTTGCATTCACATCATTGTGATTGATATTTGTGAATATCATCTTTCATCTTGCTTCTTTTAATTCAATTCATGATTTTTGGAAGTGGTAATTTGTCGATTTTTTTTTCAATTTATAACTATCAGGAGATTGTGCAAATGATCCACATGTTAATATGTGCTAACGTACACCTGCTTTCAATGGTGAATTTATTTTGGGTGATCCGTGGGTTTCTATAGTATGCATCTGTTTTCTTAAAATTCTCATTCTGTAGCTACTTGTTATTGGCAGGCCTTTGGGCCTTGGTACTGTAGCGGCCCGGTTACTGTAGCGCCGCCCTTACTTGGTAGGCTAATTAGGGATAAGATCAGTTGGTTAGGATTAGAGCCGGCTCTCCCATCTCTATATAAAGAGAGGCACGGCAGTCATCTATAATCAATCAAGCAAGCAAAGCATAAGGCCTAATTATCCAATCCCTCAATATCTCTCAAGCTCTAGGCAAAGCATAAGGCCTAATTATCCAATCCCTCAATATCTCTCAAGCCCTAGGCAAAGCATAAGGCTTAATTATCCAATCCTTCACCATTTCCCGGCTTCTGTTGCTAGTATACCACAAAAATCCTACTTCGACATGAGCCTCAAAGAGTTAGCAGATCGGTTGAGGTCCGGGCTTGCAGCCAAGGAAGCGGCTGTGATCGCGGCGTCGAGCGCAGTGTGCGTCAGCGCGAGGAACATGCAGTCGGGATCCGAACGCCAACATCTGCGGCCCTGCTCACCTCCACACTGGTCGTCAGGAGCAGCCCGCAGCCAATGCTTGCGCTGCTGCGCACCACCCAAGCCGGGTCGTCGGCAGCGGCACCCCCAATGTGCTCCTGCGTCCCTACCACTGATCGCAGTTGGGAGCAAACCATTGCTGGCTGTGGTGATGCGCCCCACTCAAATCAGCCTGCTGGTGACCGTACCCTCACATGGCTCCACATGAGGCGTCGCCGGGAGCACCTCTGCTGCCCCAGCTTGGAAGATCCACGCGGGACAGGCTGCTGACGAGCACGCCACAGACCTGCTCCCAGCTGCCGTCGCTCGTTGCCGTCCGCCGCGAGCACGCCTCCGGACCACGTGCCGTACGTCGCGACTCCCCTTCACCAGCTCAGGTCACTGCCGGCCACTGCAAATCGAAGCAGCAGTGGACCTATTCAAGGATTTTCCGTGTACAGGATCCCAACAGTTAGCTACAATCTGCTATTTCCTCCTCGCCGACGTGAAGGTGCCTGGGCCTTATCTCTTTGTGCTGTAGGATGGGGTCCACCATTAATTGGAGAAAATTGGAAGACTCCCAGAATAATATTTTTTTTAATTTATTTTGCATCTTAGTGAGTCATAATAACGTAAGCCGAGATGTAAAAGGCCTATTTTTAGGTATTGGATTTTGTTTAGGAGTCGAATTAGTCGTCATAGCATGGTGTCTCGGCAGCTCGAGGGCGAGCTACATCTCAAGGGGATGGAAAGGGGGCTAGGATGCCAAGGGTGTGGTACATGGTTTAACTGTGGCCACCATCCTAGCTCGAGGACGAGCTGTCTCGGAAGGAGGGATGGAGATGTTATGGGCAGGCCTTTAGGCCTTGGTACTGTAGCGGCTCATGGTACTGTAGCACCACCCTTACTTAGCCCTCAAGTTAGGTGACATTGATAAAGAGAAGCACGACAGTCATCTGTAATCAATCAAGCAAGCAAGCAATCAATGAAGAACCTTCTCCCAATCCTCAATATCTCTCAAGCTCTAGGCAAAGCATACGGCCTAGAATGGGGACTTCCTCCAGCCCCAGCATGCAGTACAACCTATCAACAACCTATCAGAACTAGTACAAGAACACAATCTAGAAAGTATTGATCATCCATTCACCAAAGATGACATTGATAACATAGTACAACATATGAGAGCAGACAAGGCCCCAGGCCCAGACGGCTTCAATGGCCTCTTATCAACAAATGTTGGAACATAATCAAGGAAGATTTCTACACACTCTGCTTCGATTTCTTTCAATGGCGAGGCAGATTTACAAGCTATAAATACCTCATTCATCACCCTGGTGCCAAAAGTAATCAACCCAACAGGGGTCAATGACTATAGACCTATATCTATAGACCTATATCCCTGTTAAACTGTGTGATCAAGATCATTACAAAACTCATGAGTAACAGATTACAAAGTATTATCATCCCCTTGGTTCACAAAAACCATTACGGCTTCATCAAAACTAGAACCATCCAAGACTGCCTGGCTTGGGCCTATGAATACATACATCAGTGCCAGCAAACAATAAGGGAAATAATCATCCTCAAGCTTGACTTCACAAAGGCCTTTGATACCTTGGAACATCAGACCATCCTCCAAATGATGCAACAAATGGGCTTCTCAGAAAATTGGAGACAATGGACTGCAAAGATCTTGGCCTCTGGATCATCAATCAATCTGCTCAATGGGGTACCTGGCAAACAGCTTCAGTGCAAGAGGGGGGTCAGACAAGGAGACCCCCTCTCACCTTTATTACTCTTTGTACTGGCTGCAGACCTTTTACAATGCATTATCAACAAAGCCCATATGCAAGGACTGTTTGAATTACCAATCCCAGCCAGAGACAATGCAGGCTACCCAGTCATACAATATGCAGACGTCACGATTCTCATCATGAAGGCCTCACAGAGGAGCTCCTTTGTCTAAAAGGACTGCTGGAATCATTTTCACAATCCACTGGTTTGAGGGTAAACTACTCAAAATCTTGTCTTTGCCTTTAAACATGGAGCAAGCTAGGGCAGAATTGCTGGCAGGTGTCTTTGGATGCAAACTACAAGGGTTGCCCTTCACTTACTTGGGACTGCCAATGGGAACCACAAAACCAAGAGTGGAGCATTATGGCCCAATTATGAACAAGGCGAAGAGAGGGCTCACTTCAATTTCCACCTTCTTGGCACACTCTGGTAGACTGCAGCTTGTTAACTCGGTCATCACACCGCTGCTCACCTTCGCGATGTGCACACTTGATGTCCCTGTGGCAGTAACGGAATACATTGATAAGAAAAAAAGAATTTGTTAATGGAGAAGCTCAGAGAGTAATGCAAAGTGCAAGCCTTTAGTAGCATTAAAAAATGTTGTAGGCCGAAAAGGATGGGAGGGCTGGGAATTATTAACTTGTGAAGCCAAAACAGTGCTCTCCTACTCAAACATCTAGATAAGTTTTACAACATAAAGGACATCCCTTGGGTTAACCTGATCTGGGCAACACATTATTCAGAGGGGAAGTTCCACATGCTACCAAGGATAAGGGTTCCTTTTGGTGGCATGACATTCTGAAGCTCTGTGACTTATTCAGGGGAATTGCCTCGTGCACTGTGGGAAATGGCACCACAGTGTTGTTTTGGTCAGACTTGTGGAATGGGCACCTTTTCCAGGAGAAATTTCCTAGACTATTCTCATATGCTAAACAGCAGAACATCTCGGTGGCTAAATTCCTCTCAAACAACAGCTTACAAGCCCAGTTCCACCTTCCATTGTCAGAGCTGGCACACCAAGAATACCAGGAATTGCAGCAGCTCATACAGCAACTACAAGTCAACCCAGGGGAAAATGACAAATGGTCCTATGTCTGGGGAACAACAAATACACATCAAGCAAATTTTATCACCACACATACAGAAATTTCCAGCCACCGCAACCGTTCATTTGAATTTGGGATTCAAAATGCTCTAATAAGCTTAGAGTCTTCTCATGGCTACTTCTAATGGATCGACTGAACACCAGGAACATCTTAAGCATAAGCTGGAAAACAATGACTACAGCTGTGTCCTTTGCTCATTGAACAGAGAGGGACAGCATATCACCTCTTTTTCGGCTGTCCTTTCAGCAAAAGGTGCTGGGAGAGAATACAAATCAGTTGGAACCACAACATGGATTTCTTTCAAATGATGAGGCAGGCCAGATCAGATGCGCAAGGGGGCTTCTTCATGGAAATCTTCATCATTGCAGCATGGCACATTTGGAAGCAAAGGAACGACAAAATTTTAACAGAGAACAACCTTCCATTGACTCCTGGCTACACAACTTTGTGGAAGAAGCATCTCTGCAAGCTCACAGAATGCCCATAGAAAAGAAAAATTCTTTTGCAAGCAAGATAAATTTGTACAGATAGTTTTCGGTTTTCTTTAGTTGCCCTCTTTGGGCTTGAGCTTTTTGCTCTCGGCTTGTACAGTTCGTTTCTTTCAGTCCTTTTATTAATATATATCTACCACAGCAGGGGCTTCCCTTGCTGTATTCCCTTCAAAAAAAGAAAAGCATAAGGCCTAATTATCCCCCACCATTACACTTGTTGCATGGCCTGCGGCCATGTTACTGTGTAGTTTGCATTTGCATGGACAAGTAACACGAGTAGCATTGACTGTTCATCTTGAGTAGATCCGTAGATATGTCAATTTCTGTTGGGGGGAACCCACTCTGACCCCTCACAACTCTTGAAGGCCTGACCCAGGACAAGGGGCACACAAGAATAAGACCCTTAAGCCTAGAATAGAATAAAGGCCTAAGGCACAATTAGGATGGAAGTGTACTCTTGCCCCATGGACTTGATGAGTCACCTGGGGCAAAACATCATTGTAAGACACACAATTTATACAATAAAGTTTGACTCCAAACACTCCCTGATATTCTCCTATCTCCCCCCACAAGTTCCTGTAAAGCCCTTCCTGAGTGTATCTTTCTATATATTCTCTCGAAGGGCTCCCACTCGAACCTCTATCCACAACTGTTGACGGTGATCGGGCAGATCGAGCAAAAAGCCACGAGACATGGGGAGGAGACCTCCAAAGGATATGGAAGTTGGTAATGTGTCCAAGGGGGCATACTGTCGAGGAGATGGATGATGTCGACGAAGACATCGATGAAGTTGAAGAGAACATCAACACTTCAATGGTGAATGTTTTGAGTGGGTTAGCAACGATGTGAGGAGGAGGTGCAACACCGAAAGGGAGAGTCTTGGTGAGAAGAAGGTGCAACACTAAACGGAACATGCACGTGTCTTCGTTGGAAAGTGCCGAGCAGAAAAGTTGATGGACTCTTAAGTGGGAGTAGAAGGTGATCAAAGAGCGTCTCACTAGATAGAGACATGGCAAGTTTCTCTTGAGACAAGTCTTTCGTACAAGACGTGGGCAGACGCAGGACATCAACAACAAGCTTATATGTTGATGCTTAAAACACCATATTTGTCACGGTGGCGGAAGTGCCTTCATTGTTCTCATTGGTCACAATCACCTTTGCATGAAGATTTCTGCCACCACATGGAGTCATCACAGTTTATGGAGATCAGATTATGGCTTAGAACATGACGTGAGATAAAGCATGTGCACAATGTGTAGAGCAAAGAGCAAAGCTCTAGACCTGACAATGAAACGAAGCTGATGCTGCTTAGCGAGGAGAAGCCGACCAAGACGTTAACATCGGCAAGGCGTCGAACCTGGATCTTGAAGCACAACTCATGAAATTCCTCTCTAGCAAAAAAGATGTCTTTGCCTGACCGGAATTCTCCAGGATCAAATGGTCCATCATTGAGCATAAACTTGATGTCGATTTGAGGGTCACCCTACTCAAGCAGTAAAATCGACAGTGGTCAAATGAAAATGAGGGATACCAACGTCATCTTAGAAGCTACCAAATGCACATTGTTATCATCATATTTGTTGACTAGGCATAGAGATGGCAACGGGCATTTTGCCCGCGGATAGTGGCGAGGCATGCCCGCAACTATGGGCGAAATCCCGTGCCCGTGTCCGTCTACCCGTCGCGGGCAAGAAATGCTGCCCGTGCCCGTTGCCCGACGGATAGTTCATGCCCGCGGGCATATCCGCGCGCCCGTGACAAGCGTGTGCGACGGTGTGAGGGAGCAGGCGACGGCATGCTGCGGTTGGGCACGAGGGAGGGGGCAGTGAACCTGACACCGCTCGAGGGGCGTCAGGGCATATTCCCGCCATGCTCGTCAGGGCGGCCTGATCATCGCAGTCAAACACCTTGCCATCCCATGCTCACGTTCCCCCACTTCAACGGCGAGTCTGACCGCACCGCTCCCCTGGCACAACAAATGCGACCACTTGTTCCGCAGCTAGCATATCATGGAAGATGACAAACTTGTTAAGGGTATAGTAGTAGTATAGGACTCTAATTGTAGTCTTTATCCTAGTCTAATCTTGACAAAAATACGGCTCAATACCAGCCTTTGAGGAGTAGATAAAATGGTATATAGAGCCACTGGTTGATTTTTTTTTCTGGTGCCGTAGCGTCCTCCGTTGTGCACGCCCCCGGGAGGAGCTGATTCATCTCCTAGGGGCGGCCTCGCCCATCTTCAGGCTTTCATCCGTCGTGGGCGCCATCGTCAATCTCCATCGCGAGCTCATCTGACTGCCATCGCGGCCTCGTAAGTCGCCGTTGTGGCAGCCCATCTTTAGCCACCGTCGCGGCTTCGTCAGGCTCCCATCGCAGTCCATCTTCTTCAAGGCACCGTCGCGCCCTCCATCGAGTTCACGTCTCCGTTCAGGTCGTCGACCACCTCGTCATCAGTCACCATCGCAGCTGGCTCTTCAGCTGTCGAGGCTCGTCTTTTGCAAATTGAGCCGTCCTTGCGGCTTCACATCAAGCCATCGTCGCGGCCGTTGCCGCCATCTTCAGGCCGCCGTCCTGTGGCCATTGCGACCCCCTTTGTAGGCTGCAGCCATGGCCTTCTTCATCGCGTTGCCATCACGAATTCGTCTTGTGGTTCCGTAACCAGGTCATCTACTCCTCACGGGCTGGTATTGGGCCGTATTTTTGTCTTTCTGATATTGGGCCTTGCATGCTGCTTCGTTTTGCAGCAGCATGCACCCTTCTACTTTGGCTAGTGCGTAATTCATCAATGTTCTGCTTGCTGCTAGTCAATTCAACCCCATCTTCCGCTGCATCGATACAACTTATAGTTTCCTTTGAGACTTGTGTTCTGCTGCATCCATAGTCCAATTCACATATCTCAGTTTGTCAAAGCCATGCTTATCCACAAAATTATCGTCATGTCAGCCAATTTTTTTTTCTTCTTTATTTGGCTCAGACCGCGTAGTGGATCATATGATCACTTTTTTTTTTTGACGAAACAGGAGGGGAGGCCCCTACTGATTTCATTTTTTCATAATTATGTACAAGGATGTACAACTGTACAAAAAAGAATACAGAGGACCGCAAGTCCCAAAGTCAAAAAAGGAATCTCGATTACAGATGTAGGTTCTCAATCCATTCGCTAAACTCTACTTTGATTGTTGGATTAACCTTTAGCAGAGTAAGCGTTAACTCCTCCTTCAGTTCTCTTTTCCATCTTGCAAACGACACAGCCTTATTGTCAAAGATGACGGAATTCCTATGAGTCCAAATTATCCAGCTTGTAGCCATCATAAGCTCTTTAATAATGTCATCTTCGAATTTCTTTTAACCAAATCAACTCTCTGAGGAACCTCCAGTAGCATGTTCCAGACAATGCCAATTTCATTCTAGCATGTTTGTGCAAAGGGGCATTCAAAAAGAGATGATCAAGTATTTCTGTCTGGCCCCCATTGCATAGGACACATGTATACGAATCCAGTTGAAATTGTTTTCTTTGGAGAAGATCTCTTGTGTTTAATCTGTCCAAGAGGAGCAGCCCAAAAAAGAATTATGTTTACCTCGACATGACCTCTTCCAAATCCATTTAAACGCATCTGGTACTACTATTGTCCCAATTAAAGCTTTGTATGCCTTCTTGTAAAATAGGCATCTGAATTCCATATATAGCTCCATTTGTCACATGCATCATCCATTAAATTCAGTGATCTAATTCTGTAGACAACATATCAAGTTGGCCAGATGCAATGATTGAGAGAGGCAGAAAGAAATTTAGATCAACTTCATTGGACATGTACTTGGCAACAGATATTGACTTGTCTTTGCAAAAGAACAAAGCTGTGGGTATACTTGCTGAGGACATCTACCATTCCACATGTCTTCCCGAATGACACTGTTACTCTCATTTCCAACAGTGCATCTTGCAAAGCTCCTATAAGTCTCAACCATTGACATAAGATCCCTCCACCAAAAGAACCCATCAATCTTCTTGCATGCGGGGGCTTTCCATTTCTATAATATCTGTTCCAAGTCAACTTCACCCACGGAATGTCCTGATTGTTGTAAAACTTATGTAAAAATTTCAGAAGTTGAGCCTGGTTCTGGGCCTTCAATTTTAAAATACCAAGCCCACCTTCTTCCTTTGGTCTGGTTGCTTTTTTCCACGCCACCAAACATCCACCTTTTTATTTATTTCACACCCCATGCCAGAGACAACTCATAAGATATTTGTTTAACTGCTTAATAATCGATGCTGGAACTTCAATATAATCATATGATCACATTACTCGCCATCGCGGTAATGCATCGCATCATTCCACTACCTGCCATCTGCAGTAGCACAGCTACGCGTTGTACTGCCTCTCGATGACCTGCCATTGCCGTCGAGGTTCGGCATCATCGCCTGCCGACATCCAGCCGAGGATCTACACGTGGATGGACCCTTGATCTCGTCGAGCTCTGCAGCCGCTACAAGCCATCCAACTTCTGTGCTCTTGATGGGGGGATCGATTCAATCCCAGTTTTGCAGCTGGTCTGCTTGAGCGTTCCAGGCACTAGCTTTTCAGGTTTTAAAAAAAGGGCCATTGCACCTGTTCTATTCATCCCCAGGTTTCTTTGCTGGCGCTCTTCTTTAAGGTGTGGTACACGACAACATTTTCTTTTTCTCGTTTTATTAGAATTTTATAGTTCCACTGCGTCTACATCCAAGTCTATTGCTCTCTTGTGTTCATCTATGTCGTGGAGTCCACTAAGTCTTCGTCAACCAGTCACGTTTTTTGTTTGGTTTTGAATTAACCAAATTTATTCTTGTTTGGTTAATTACATTAGTTGTCGTTCTTGGTATCATACAGCCACCTAGGTCTTTTCGTAGCTCTTGTCGATTTGTATGTCAGCTTGGTTATTTGTTTTGATCTTGGACATTTTGTTTGCCATCTTGATTTTTCTACGTCGTTTTATTTGCGACTATGGATCAAGAGCATTCTTTTGATGTCACCATCACGGCTCTACACATGTGCTTTGTTTGCACTTCTTCGGCTGGCTTCGACGAATTAACAGACTCCACTCCACGACGGCTTATAGAGTTAGATTTTGGATGTAATTTATCTTAGTTTTTAGTGATCTCTTTCAAATGCAACACTATTGCATACACCTTGCATTTGAAGGCGCGGGGGTGGGGGGGGTGGGGTTTAAGGGAGGAGTAGTAGTGTATGACTTGTATTGATAATAGTCCCTATAGGGGGCAATATATATGGGTTACATGACTCAAGACCAGACTAGGATAAGGACTCTACAATTAGAGTCCTATACTACGACTATACCCTTAACAAAACTATGGCTGGCGTCCCTCCACATGGACAACACAATGGCATACTGGTATCGAGGCTACTTCAGCATCATCTCATGATTGCGCTTTATGTAGTACGTCAACCTTAATTTTGGGCCGCTAATCGATTCAATGCGCTCGCCGACCTCAAGGATGGCACGAGTTTGTGGAAAACTACAAGCGCCAAGTCTGATGTAAAAATGCAGAGTTTGGCACTCTACCGGAGCAAAAGACCACCCCTTCGCGCACGATGTCTCATTCCAGCACGGGGGCATCCAGGGGCGCAACGCCAGCTCAAATCATTGGGTCACTCTGCAAGGAAAGATTGGCAACACCACGATCAAGTCCATGTCAGGTGAGTCGGTGGCAACGCTCAACCCATGTCTTCAAGTTAGAGAGGACCACACACTGAAGCCGTTCATGTTGGAGATTCTGTACTATAGGTACCCCACGGTCGAGCTTGGCGAGTTCGTTGCTGCTGGAATTCAGCCACTGAGTTAGGGCTGGGAGGGAAAGTTTCTCGCCTGTGAGTTTGAGGATCAAGCGCGCCAAAGTGGTGTTTACTCCAGATGATTGTTTTCGCTTCTTTCGAGTTTGTACTTGCTCTAACTTCAAGATGCTAACAAACTCGGATAAATTCTTTCCGATTGAAGCCTCTGAACTGATCCATCTGTTGTGCCGCCGATTCTAGGCATGGTGGCGCTTGTTGCGGTACTGTTATGTCTGTGAACCAATCAGGTTTACGAGTGTAGAGTTCCTTTCAGGTTATTGGTTATTTTCTAAAGGTTCTCTCCCCGCTTCTTGTTGGAAATAATATTTTATAAATAGTTGGCATCTTCCAACAACAGACTACAATTTTTGGTTTGTCTTTGAACCTTATTTTCCATTATCGTTGAACAAATGCTAAAAAGTATGCTATCCAGGAGTATTGTTACCTTTCTATAGCAGGTGTTACATGGAATCATTTGCAGTCATATGTGAAGAGTCTTCAATTTGACTGCAATATTAGATACATGGAACCATTTTCACAAATATATCCCCGCAGTTCAGTAAACCATCCTCGAGCAATAATCATGCATTATTTGCATGCAGGAATTGCCTGAAGCACCTTTATTTGTGAATCTTCACAATTTATGTGCGACACTGAAGTGCACTAATCCAACCATGGACATGCAACATTCTGCCATCAGAAATGCAGGTTATCAAGTATCAGGAAGTCATGTGGACCCCTTAGCTCTTAAAACAGATGCCCCAATGTCTGTAATTTGGGACATGCCACAGTTTGTTTGCTCTTTTTGAGGCTAATCATCCATTTTTAACTCATTTTTGATAACTTTATACTGCAGGTCAAGCTTCACCCAGTTAAGCATTGGACTGGAAATCATCCAGGGAACATAATACTTTCCCAGGAGCCTAAATTGCAGGTATAGTTCATAAATCACTGTTTTGTATACATCTTTGAAAAATTTGTGCATGGAACTATGAAATAGGTATTATTCAAAACTCACGAGGCTTGAGCTTTTATTTGAAGTTGTCATATTGCACAACATGTCAACATGGAGTTTGAGTTAATCCTTTCCTCGTATGCCATCTGACTTCTGCCATCTGAAACTCTTTTTCTGTATGCCATGATGCCATCTGTCTTCATGCTTTGGGCATAGTAACATGGCATGTTGATATCACAGATCCTTCAGGCTTGCATAGAAAATTGTCTGTGTTTTACGAAATTATCTAAAGCCCTTGAGAGGAATTACCTATCTCCATGTGCTCAAGTACTCAACTACCCTGAAATTCCATTGCGTATGTAGAAACATTATGTACCTCATGTATCTAATTGAATTGCTCACCAGAAGTCATTAATATATGAGTGGTTTAAGGTATACCGTCTTTATTTTGTTTTAGTTGGTTTCTCTCTAGAATCTAGGAGCTTCTTAGGAACAAGGAGGCATGTCATCCTTCCAACAAACAAGCAAGAAGTGTTCGCACAGTTTTTCTGCATGTTAAATTTGGATGAAACTGTCTTATCATAAATTCTCCATATGACAGCATTCTGAAAGAAATAAAATGCAGAAATCTGTTCCTCTAACCCCGCCCTAGTGGTAAGGCCGCCAGGCACCGGCATGGTCGCACTGCTTGGTTTCAGGGCTGCCTAATCTGGGTCCATGATACTTGAATGTTTAGTTCTTTTACCTTTTCCTAGTTCTGAATCATGCAATATGTTGTTTTGTTTCCTTGGTAAGCATCATGGTCACTCTGGGTTGATATCATTTTGTGACATGTTGCTGAACTATAGACTGCTCTCGCTGCCGTTACTTGTTTATTCATAACTATTCAGATGGAAGAACAATATCTCGTGTAACATGGTTATATCTGTCATCGAGGTTTCGTTACTGCATATTGATTCTGCTGGCTGAATTGGTTGTATATGTATTCGGCATTTAATTGTGTTTAACATTTTCGTACACAACTACCAGGCAAACTTTTCGCAAGTACCCCAGGTTTCAGCACCGCGGAAGAGTCCAAGATTTGTTCCTAATCCTGAGAAATATTGGGGCCCTACACCAAAGGCTGGCAGGCATCCAAAGATAGGTCATGGAGAAAACCCTTAATGAATAAGGTACTACAGATACTTCCAGCTGGAAAACCAATCCTTCTAACCTTTGGTGATTTTGGGTACACGGATCCTTGTTATTTCTTGCTTGGAATGGATTACCAGAGAATTATTTTGGAGTAGCATCACCCACAATTGCCCCAGAATACCTGTATATATGGGATATATGCAACCTGATGTTACTTTTACCTCAAAGCTATCACAGAAATCTTTGGAAGCTCGGTCAGGTACATCTTAATGATTTTAACATGTAGAAATGCATTGAAATGATTTGTCCCGCTCAAATAGTTTTGTGTGCTCCAGTTGTACCAAGACGTTACAACCGGATGGTATTTCACTGGTGCTGAATGGAAAAATTACAACTGTATGCTTAGGACTATATACATATTGCAGTTATTCAACATTGATGTTTCAGTGAGATACGGTCAATCTCACTGTGGATCTCTTATAAGATACCCTTCACTGTGGATTATAAGATACTTACGAATGATGACGTAGATAACTTTGCAGCTTTGCTAAATTGTACCTGTTGGAAGTAGCCAGAATAATGTTGTGAATACTCTTAAAGATTTCCCTCGAAAGAAAGAGAACAATTTAATTAAAACAGGTTGGCTTGGTTGTCGCCATGCTTGGTGAACCTCTTCCAGTACCAATGCTGTGCCCACACGGAGCGCATGGTCTCCAGCGGCACCCCTTTCGTCTCGGGCAGGAATAGGATCACGAAGATAACCATGATGAAGAGCCAACCGATGAAGAAGAGAAAGACGGCGAACTTCATGGCGCAGAGCATGGCGATGAACACCTGCAGCTGCAGGAAGGAGAGGCAGAGCGCTACGGAGATGCTCATGGCCTGCCTGGCCGACCTGACCTCCAGAGGGTAGATCTCGCTTGGCAACACCCACCTGAGTGGCGCCCATGACAAGCCGGAGCAAAACGTGCATAGACAAATCAGAACCAGCACGCCTATTGCATAGTTCTGTGGCATCGTCACGGAGTGATGCTTGCCGAGATGGGCGCCCATGATCCATGTAATGGCCACCTTAACATTTTTTTTGGTTCAATAGCAAAATGGTTAAAATACGATAGATGCAGAAGATATGCTGAAATGTTGTATCGCGCTTAACTTGAGCCATGTTTACGATACCTCGCAAAGCATCATGCCCGTTCCGCCGACAATGAACAGAAACCTTCGTCCGGTGCGGTCCATGACGGTAGACGATAGCATAGTCGCCGTTAAGTTGGTCACGCTGTTTATCACGGTGCCAAGCATCGCCTTCTCGCTGTTGAAACCAACCGTCCGGAACAGCACCGGCGTGAGCACGGCGATGATGATGATGCCGGTGAGCTCGAAGAACACAGGTATCCCCAGCCCGACCACAAGGCACTGCCGGTACGGCTTGCTGAACAGCCTTCGGAACGCGCCGTCGTCCTTCTTGCGCGCCTCGTCCGCGGCAAGGACGATGTCCTTGAACTCCGCGTCGATGTCGGAATGCGGTCCACGGATGCGCTGCAGCGCGGCTCGAGCCCGGTCGGGCTGGCCTCGCAGCACGAGACTGCTCGGAGTGTCGGGGACGAAGAGGGCTCCCACGACAATGATGACGCCAGGAACGCCGGCGAGGCCGAGGGAGACGCGCCAGCCCCAGCCGGGGATGCGGTTGGTGAACTAGTTAGTGACGGTCGCGGCTAGTATGCCGAAGACGGCGAAGGCGTTGTAGGCCGAGGTGAATGCGCCGCGCCACTTTGCCGGTGCCGTCTCGGCGAGGTACACCGGAGCAGCCTGTCAAGAATATATATCAGTTTTTTGTTTGGAACTTGAACGAATTCGATATTGTTGGGCATCACATTGTTATATGCCGTACCTGTAACGTGAACCCAACACCGATGCCAAGCAGCATCCGGCCGATGATGAGCATGGAAATGTTCACAGCAGCTGCGTTGACGATAGAACCGCCGAGGAACAGAGAGCCGCCGATTAGCATGATGGCCTGGCGACCCACCCTCTTTGTCACGCGACTGGCCACCACCGAAGACAGCGCGCCGGCGATGAACAGCGACGATGTGAACGCCGTCAGTGCTTGGTTGTTGTATTTGCAGTAGGCGTCACGCTTTGCGTTCTTCTTCCCGCTAAGCACTTCCGGGAAGAACTTGCTGAGGAACGATTCCATTTGAGTCACACCACCTGATTTTACCAGAAAAAAGTGTCGATGTAGTGGCCGGATTATTGATAATTCCAACAAGAATGATCACAACTCTTCTAATTCTCACACGGATGCAATGGCATTCGCGCAGCATGGTCACAATTATTTTTTTAACACGTCCGAGAACAGTATTCGAGAAGTCAATGCTAGTGCTATCACAACGGGCTGTAGTTGTCTACTATTTATTATGAGTCTTTATTTGAAAGCAATTAATTACTGTTCGTAAGAATAATGTTGAAATGCTTCACTTCTCTGCAACACGTCATTACAAATTATATACTTAAAAACATGTGCCAGACACCTAAGCATCATTTGTTCAAAGTCAAGGGGGGCGTTTACTTATAAGGCCAGTCTTAATGCACCATTTCATTGCACTCTTTACAAGACTAGTTTTAGGAAAGAGAGCCAGCTTCCTTTCATGGGGATGAAAGGTCTCTCATAAAATATGAAAGTTTTCATTCTCTCTCATCATAATTAACTTGCCAAGTCAGTAAAAGATGCATATGTGGTATAGACTTTAATGTAAATGAAAGGTTGCATTGAGACTGGCCTAACAAAAACATTTGCAAGACACTTATGCATCATTTGTTTATCTTTAAGCGGCCGTTGACTTAAATTATTCATGTCCCTGTTCAATTAAGTGCATGGTGAGTCTGAAATATCGGAACTGGAAAGAAAATGTGATGCCATGATTGGATAATTCCTTATCGGTTTTTATAATAACAAATAAAAAAATGTCCACTGAGGTTCTTAGATCCTTTTTATAGAAAAACATATGCATGAGTCTGGAGACATAATAGTTTATATATGAATTTGAAAGTCCATTAATTTGCCACATTTCCATATAATTTTTGCTATAGGGTTTGTCCTATGAGATTCTGAAAATTTCATACATTTGAAAACAACCTGGAAACAAAGTAGAATGACTACTGTTTTTTAATAAGTATGTTAACTGTCTATAAACCAGGATTTGCTAAGCACTCCATTCAGAGAACAAAATAGCTTTTACTGAATCCTTGCTAAACAAGATCACCAGGAGAAGCAAATCGGCATATGAGAGCATGCACCTGAGACTCCAGTATCGTAGCCGAAGATGAGGCCGCAGGAGGCGGCCATAAGGCATGTCATCACGACGGTGAAAGTTACGCCACCACCATAGTCGTGCGCACTGCCCCTACCGGCGACGAATCCTCCGGGCATTTTGGCAACCTATATTTGTGTGTTCTCTCAAATAGTAGCTTTGTTTGCCAGCGGCCAAAAAGTTCAGGTTTGGAATTGGGAAGGCCCTCTCGCAAGGAGGCCACCAACGGTGAACAGCATATATATAGCTCAGGCAGATTTTTTTTTTAAATGTGTTTTGATGCATTCAAAACTGCAGCGAGTCCTTGTTAATCTTATGCACAGTTTTGTGTCTCTCTGTTTATATACTATATTTGTTAGTTAGTGCATTTTTTTCCACATGGTACCTACGCAACCTACTAGTTGACTTTCTCTCTTTTGAGCTTGTTCCAATTCTTTTTTGTCAGAGGTTGGTTCCAATCATCTCCTTTAAAATAGGTCAAATTGAGATTTGATATAAATATAGATTAGGTCGAGGTGGCCCTTTAATTTGCTTTACCCTTTCCATTTCAATAGAATTGCAATTCTAGCATTCAACTTTTTGCAATCACAATTGCATTCGGAATGCATCTCTATCTCCACCTCTCTTCTTCAACCTCTTTGTTTTTTGTGCACGTCATATCACTCTTTTACTTTCTGTGCTGAATTTAAAGCCGCAATTATTTAACGGTGGGAGTAGTTGTGAAGTTTAAGTGTATAATTTGTTATTTGCTTAATAGTTCTTAAATTTAAGTTTGAGGACAACCGATAGGTTTATGGTGATATTTAGGGGTGTCTCTAAGGGTAACCTCCGACCCTCTTTAGTATTTTGGAAATCTAGTTTATTTGTTTGAACTAAAGAGGGTCAGAGGTGACCCTAAAAGTCGCTAGTTTTTACCCCTAATGATATTAGAACGGTACTAAAACCATATCTCTCAATTTGGAAAACATTATATGTTTGAGGCTCTCATGCTTAGGCTGTGTCGTCAATGACATGCTATTTGTGATCGTCCAAACATTCAGCATGAAGGCGTATTGCCCACTGCGAAAGGCTGAGCCAGCCCTTCGCCGCAGAATTTTTGTGTTTTATTTTTACGCGTAAGAATTTCTGTATATTGCCGTAGTCCACAGCAAAGCGACGAACTTAATAGGCTGTCCATTAAAAATCTAACAATATAATATTTTTTTTCTTTCGAAGGGCAACATGTTTTCTGTTCGTTTTCTTTTCACACGCCAGAAGAAGCCCCCGTCCTGGTCGCACCAGCTTCGCCACTCTCGGTTCAAAAAATTACCCCAAAAGAATGCAGCATTTTGATGTTGACGAAAATACCCTTAAACCTCGTCGCTGACCTGCCCATTCTAGGGTTTTTGCCCTTTTCCCTCCTGTCGCCGCCGGAATCCCATCCCCCGTGGTCTCCCGGAACTCCGCCGCCGTTTCCCCTGGTAACTGACACCTCAATCCCTAACCACATCATACTATCCATCCTCCCGTTGTTCTCGTGCTCCCTCTCCACCAACTATCTGCGCCTCATACTCGAATTGTGAAGCGGGATTGGCGACGGGATAGATCCGTATCTGCTTTATTCTTCCGTCCGTTCTAGCTCTCTTGCTTAGTTCTGGCGCCCAACTTTTTTCCGATTTGGCAGGATATTTCCGGAGATGGCCTTCTTGCAGAAGGTTGGGAATCTTGTCAAGCGATCTGCGGGGGGCAGCTCGTCGCTGTGCCAGGCAGTTCGATGCATGTCCTCCTCCAAGCTATTCGTAGGAGGTTACGATTTCTTCTCTCCACACTCTTGATTCATTTCTATTGCGACTGCAGAACGATTTGACTGATTTGAGAAGCCCTTATCTTGCTGTATTGCTCTTACTGATTTTTTCGCCACCACTTACAGGCATCTCGTACGGCACGGATGAGCAGAGCCTGAGGGAGGCGTTTTCTAACTATGGCCAAGTCATCGAAGGCATGCTTCTTTATTGTATCAATCCTTCTATAAGGTTCACCGAGAATCAGTCCTATCGTGCAATTAATTGTGTTGTTAATTTTTCAGCTAGGGTGATTATGGATCGTGAAACTGGAAGGTCAAGAGGGTTTGGTTTTGTGACTTTCACGTCCACTGAGGAGGCATCATCTGCCATTACCGGCATGGATGGGAAGGTCCGTTTTCCTTAGTTCCTCAATCTGCTTATTAGACTTAGCATATCAGCTGACGTTCAATATATGCTGATCTGATGTTCAGTATTTTGCTCATGGTTAAACATCTGAGTGTCATAACAATTTCAGCTCAAATTTTAACCCTGTACTTCATTATTGAATCTGGAAATGTTAGGCATTATCTTGAAATTCAATTCTTGGTCCGATGAATGCATGGCTTTTTCATATGCTGCAATGATTTAATTCGGTGACGTGTGTTACGTGGACACTGGACAGGGGTGCAGGTGTGGGTGTCTGATATCCCGTGATACATTAGGTATCACTTAGGATCCAACATATGTGTCTGACTCGGCAAAATTTTAGGACGGGTATCCGTGTAGAGCTGGCTGATGCGGGTAATGATGACAGAAATTCTGGGGGAGGGGATACAACCTATATTAGCAAATTTTTCAGCTAGTAATCTTTATCTGCAACAATGTTCCAAGAGTCCGTATTCTAGTAGGTAAGTGTTAAATTGCAGCAAGTTTGGAATAACCTGACCACTACTTCAGCAGAATTATGTTGTTGATTTTCTTCATGTGTTTATGGGGTCCTGTTCTCCTGTATGAAATTTGTATTATAGGGTCTTAAGTCGTATTTTGTTACGTGGATGTGATGAATAGAATGAGTGCATTTACTTTTCCTGTCATCTGAAAACTGAGATGCGTCAGTGAATGCGAGAAGCGGATATTCTTTCCATGTAACTACCTATATGTTTATGCGACTCGGTAACCTCATGGCGAGTCAAGTTGCAAGAAAAGGAAAAAATCTGTCAATTTGTATTTTGTTCTATTGGGAAAAAAATTGTATAACACGAGGGTTATGAAAATCTATTTGACGGAGAGAGCCCTAGTGTCACTGAAACTTTGGTCAAGGCAGGGGAAGAGCGCAAGTTATGGTCGATGGCGGGGGCTCGAGGAGTTGCCTTTTTGACTGCCCAGTGGTGACTCATCAGTAGCATACTAGCATGCATACATGTTGTCTTTTTGAGTGTGTTAACGGCGCGAATGTAATCTTTGTATACCTGTGAGGTGTGTGGGGTGCGTTGTACTGGGCTCTTGTCCCATTTTCTTCTTAATATAATGAAGCACAGCTCTCCTGCGTTTTCCAGAAAAAAATAGGGTTGATGGAAATCGCACATACAGCAGTGCAACTACATAATTTGTTCTATTAATTTTTCATCAAGGTTCTCTCAAAGTAGTTATCAGGGTTGATATAACGTCTTACTGGTAGTAATGAAAGAAGGGAAGTTGAGAAGGGAATGGGTGACTTGAGGGCAGGGAGAAACTGAAGGATCCATAGGTGAGGAAGCTATGCTGGATGAAATTTTGTGAAGGAAATCTGTGATTGCCTGCGATCTGGTAGCTCTTTTTTTAGGGCCTTCTGCTTTTGTTTGAACGCTACTGTTAGCTGCTTTTTAGCATTTATCATCTTTGAGCACTACAAGCCAATTAGTTACACATTGAACTAGCTGCTTTTTAGCAGTTATTTTACTCTTGAACAAAACACAGGTCCATCTGGGTTTGTCCTAAGTTAACCCTTTTCAACGTTGAGTCCGTGCATTTATGAGAGTCAGTAACCTCATGGTGAGACAACTTGCAAGAAAAGGAAAAATCTATCAGTTTCTATTTTGTTCTATTGAGGAAAAAAAAAAAAAATATAGTACTAGGGTTGATGGAAATCGCACATACAGCAGTGCAACAACATAATTTTGTTCTATCAAGGTTCTCTCAAAGTAGTCATCAAGGTCGATATAACTTCTTATTAGTGAATGAAGGGTAGTTGAGAGGGAAATGGGTAAATTGAGGGAAGGGAGCAACTGAAGGATCCATCGTTGAGGAAGCTATGCTGGATGGAAATTTGTGAAGGAAATAGGTGACTCCTTGCGATGTGGTAGCGTGTTTTTTAGGGCCTTCTGTTTTTTTTTAACACTACTGTTATCTGTTACATCGTTCGGTTTGTCCTCAACTGAAGGATCCATCGTTGAGGAAGTTATATTATCTTTGAGCACTACAAGCCAATTAATTACACATTGGACTAACTGCTGTTTAGAATTTATTTTACTCCCTCTTAACCAAAATGCAGGTCATTTGGGTTTGTCCTAAGTTAACTCTTTTCAACTTCCACCATTGAAATGATATATGAAGTAATATATTTTATATATCATTGTTCAAATTGCAGTCTTAGAGACCGTGTCAGTGTCCAAATGGACTTACAATTTAGATTGGCGGGAGTAGTTGTTTTAAGTGTTTGCGTGGTCTTAATCTGCACAAAATACCATTTTAGGAAATATTTCTCATATAGCCTTATATTTCATTTTATCATGTCTAGTATTCCAAAATGCTGTTATCAGTTGGTCCAGTTTCTTGATCACTTTTCTTATATCAGGATCTTCAGGGTCGGATGGTGAGGGTGAGTTATGCTCATGATCGTGGAAGCCGTGCTGGAGGTTTTGGCGGCGGCAGTGGTGGCTATGGTGGCGGTGGTGGTGGCTATGGTGGCGGTGGTGGATATGCTGGGGGTTCATATGGCGGTGGAGGAGGCTACAGGGGAGATGGAGGTTCTTATGGCAGTGGAGGAGGATACGCAAGTGGGTACAACACTGGTGGGAACTACGGTGTTTCTGAAGGTGGGCGAGGTGGCTATGGCGGTGACACTGGTTACACAGGTGCCTATAATGCTAGTCCTGGTAATTACGGTGGTGGTAGCTTCAATCAAGAGGCTGCCACGCCTGGTGCGTATGGTGGTGACACTGGTTACACAGGTGCCTATAATGCTAGTCCTGGTAATTACGGTGGTGGTGGCTATGGCTCAACCAGTAACAACTACGCAAGCAGTGCCTCTGACAATGCAACTGCTGGTAAGCTGGATGACTTGTTGAGTGATCTCAAGGTTGACAGTCCTGGGGGGGCTGAGGCTGAGACTTTGGGCGAGGTTGGGGATGGCTTTGCTGATGATGACGTGAAAGGAGATGGTCAAGATGACTTTCTGCAGGATGATAACAAGGAGGAGGATCAGCCTGATGACTATGCCAACAAAAGAAGTTGAACTCAGTCCCAAGCGTAAAGAGAGATTTTATGGTTACGGGCAATAGTTGTATTTGCTCCTTGTGGCACCAACTGCAGTGAAGAATATGTCTTGCGTGCAAATAAGAGAGTTTCTTGTCATAGCCATATTTTACCGCTTGCTGCCTTGTCTTTTGCTGGACGTGACATGTCATAAACGTGTGGAATGGAACTCGTATGAATCGATTGGAAGGACCACTGATGTTTACTTGGTTTTATTGTTTTAGCTGTCCTGCTGTGGGTGTTTCAAATTTTATGTCAGCAACTGCATTGCCTGTTGATGATTACTCCAGATTTTCTTTACTGTCACTGAATTTCTCTTGCAGAAATTCCCATGATTCCATGTATGGCATACCTTCGACACTCTTTTGAGGGGTAGGAGGGCGCCCTTTTCAGAACACGTGACCGCACACTGCTTTGATGGAGGTAGATTGTGTATTATTAACGGTGAAAGTTGATCCATTTTAGCTTCATTGTTGTAAAAAGTACCTGGTACTCCCACTGTTCCTAAATATTATAGGGCGTTCTAAGTTTGGTCAAAGTCAAACTTTATAAACTTTGACTGCAAATAGTGAAATATTGAAGTGTGAGCTAGAGCGTTATGTTTTGGGGTTCAAAAACTGTTTGGAGATTGTACCTTGTTTTTACTTCTGACCTTCGCTTTTATCTTTGTAAGACCCCGTAAATTCTGCTGGGGCGATCCCAGTGTTGGTTTTTGCTTTCAATAAGAAGCAGGGCAACTGCCTATATTCTAAAACTTTAAGAATGTAAGCGTAGATGATATGTGGCTGGTTTGAAGAAAATAGAATAAGAAAACTGCATAAATATGAATGATATTTTTTATTCTCCATTTTGAACAACTAATACCACTGAAATGAAACATTAAACATACACATCGAACCAAAGCAAGGCTTGCAACATGCTAAATCGTCATAACTTTCTTCCGCAATTCAACCCCTCACTTTAGCAGCAGCCCACGCTGCCAGGAGCTTCTTGGAGTACTCCGCTGCCTCGTACATCTCTGGCAGCACTTCCTGTTGGAATATGATCCGAATTATGGGCCTCGCTGGGGACGCCTAGGAGGTGTGAGAGGTGGAGTCCTCCCACGTTACGGGTTGTATTGATAGCCACCATATATATACATCTTGTATGCTGCACGGGAAGAGTTGACGACTCATTGTTATTCTCCTGCAATTGTAAACTCTCCTCATATAGTGAAGATCGCCGGTCGGCGCCCGTGGTTTTTTCCCGTAAGGGTTTTCCACGTAAAAATCTGTGTCTCGTTTCGATCTTGTTTACGCATTATTTGCTAACAAGTGGTATCAAGAGCCATACACGAGATTGATTAAAAAAAAAGATTAGGGTTTCGTCCCGTTCGACTGCCGCCGCCGCCGATTTGCATCTGGCGATTCGCCGCTCGTCGTCCGCCATCAACCCACGTCCCAAGGCGTGCCGACTGCTGCTGTTCAGGACGGGATCCGATCCCGTTTCACGCGCAAGATCAAAAGTCACGCGCTGCTCCTCCGTTCGATCGTCAAGTCTGCGACTCGGTGATTTGTCTCGACTCGGAAGCGGAGTCTGACGGTGGAGTTCTGCGTCTACAAAAGCTGCAGCGCCGCTTCGTCGTTGCAGATCAGAGGAGGTCGTCCTGTTTCCTGTTTGACGTCAAGTCCCGAGGAGAGGTTCCGCTGTTCCTGGCGATTCCTGAAGGAATTTTGGAATCTTTGCTACGCGCACCCAAAAAGGCTACCAGGATTCTGATTTCTAGATGTTTTGCTGAACGTACACGTAAGTGTACCAGGATTCTGTAGATTATTGCTACGTCCACCCAAGGCTGTACCAGAGACACTGCAGATTTGCTTATTGTTGATTCTTTTTCGACATGGCTTCTCTCAAGTATGATGTTCCGCTGCTGGATCGTGATACACGATTTTCTCTATGGCAAGTCAAGATGAGAGCAATATTAGCGCACACTGATTTAGATGATGCACCTGATAGCTTCGACAAGAAGAAGCAAGATTCTTGGTCTGCTGAAGAAAAGCGTAAGGATCGTAAGGCTCTATCACAAATTCATCTTCATTTATCTTAATAATATTTTGCAAGAGGTTTTGGAGGAGAAAACTGCTGCTGCTTTATGGCTCAAGCTGGGGTCGATCTGTATGTCAAAGGATCTCACCAGCAAGATGCATTTGAAGATGAAATTGTTCACTCACAAGCTGCAAGAGGGTGGTTCTGTGTCCTCTCATTTGTCGGTCTCCAAGAAGATCGTTTCGGACCTAGTGTCCATGGAGGTAAAATATGATGATGAGGATTTAGCTCTTATGCTCTTGTGTTCGTTGCCGCCGTCTTATTCTCATTTCAGAGGCACAATTTTATATAGTCATGATACTCTAACTGTCAATGAGGTTTATGATGCTTTGCATGCAAAGGAAAAGATGAAACAGATTGTGTCTGCTGAAGCTGCCAGTTCTGATGAAGAAGGCTTGGCTGTCCGTGGTAGGACAGAGAAGAAATCAACACATGGCTCTAGAGGCAAGAGCTCGAGTGGCTACAAAGGTCGTTCAAAGTCCAGAGTCTAAGAAAAGTTCTGCAGGTATTGTAAAGGTGATACTCATTACATCTCAGAATGTTATAAGTTGCAGAATAAAGAAAAGAGAAATAAGGGGAAAGTTAAATCTAATGATGATGGTAAAGCTTCTGTTGCTTCTGCTGATAGTAGTTCTGATGGTGATGTTCTCGTTGCTTTCGCTGGATGTGCTAAAATTGATGAAGAATGGGTTCTTGATTCTGCCTGCTCATTTCATATTTGCATTAATAGAGATTGGTTCTCCACTTATGAATCTGTCTAAAGTGGAGGTTCTGTTTTGATGGGTGATAACACACCTCGCAAGGTGGTAGGCATGGGATCTGTTCAGATTAAGATGTCTGATGGTATTGTCAGAACATTGACAGATGTGAGGCATGTTCCAACTATGACGAGAAATCTCATTTCTTTAAGTACTCTTGATCGCAAAGGGTATAAATACTCTGCTGAAGGTGGAGTTATGAAGGTATCTCGAGGCTCTCTTGTTGTCATGAAAGGCGATTTATTAACTGCAAATTTATATCTTCTTCAAGGCACTACAGTTATTGGTAATGCTGCTGTTTCTTCCAAGTCATTATCTAATTCTGATGCTACTAATATTTGGCATATGCGTCTTGGGCATATGAATGAACTTGGTTTGGCAGTTCTGAGCAAGAGAGGACTTCTTGATGGGCATAACATCAGTAAGCTGGATTTCTGTGAGCATTGTGTGTTTGGCAAACACAAGAGGGTGAAGTTCAACACTTCGGTTCATACAACTGAAGGTGTTCTTGATTATGTACATTCTGATTTATGGGGGCTAGCTCGCAAGACTTCTATTGGTGGTCGTCGTTATATGTTGACTATTATTGATGATTATTCGAGGAAGGTTTGGCCTTATTTCTTGAAGCATAAATCAGATGCATTTTCAGCATTTAAAGAGTGGAAGACAATGGTTGAAAAACAAACCGAAAGAAAGGTGAAGGTACTTCGTACTGATAATGGGATGGAATTCTGTTCTAATGCTTTTAATTCTTATTGTAAGTCTCAAGGCATTGTGAGACACCGCACCGTTACTTATACTCCTCAACAGAATGGTGTGGCTGAGCGTATGAACAGGACTATCATCTCGAAGGCCCGTTGCATGTTGTCTAATAAAGGTTTGGATAGACGTTTTTGGGCTGAATCCGCTTCCACTGCTTGCTATCTCATTAATCGTTCACCGTCTATTGCTATTGATAAGAAAACTCCAATTGAGGTATGGTCTGGTTCTCCAGCAAATTATTCTGGTTTGAGAGTTTTTGGTTGCCCAGCTTATGCTCATGTTGATAATGGTAAATTGGAGCCTAGAGCTATTAAGTGCATCTTTCTTGGTTATGGTTCTGGTGTGAAAGGTTATAGATTGTGGGATCCTGAATCTAGAAAGGCTATTACTAGCAGAAATGTTGTCTTTAATGAATCTGCTATGTTTACTAATGTTCCTGTTCAGAGTTCGCAGACCTCTAGTGTGCAGGTGGAGCATTTTATTGATTCAGAATATACACCAGATACTATTGATGCACCTATTGATGAAATTGTTGATGATGATTCATCTGCTGTCCCACATTCTTCTCCCGTTGTGCAACCTTCGCAACGTTCAATTGCCGGTGACCGGTCTAGGAGGCCTCATGTTCGACCCAAGAGGTTAATTGAGGAGTGTAATATTGTTGCTTATGCATTGAGTTGTGCAGAAGATGTTGAAGGTAGTGCAGAACCTTCTAATTAAGCTGAGGCTATTACTTCTGCTGATTGCAACAATTGGGTCACCGCTATGCAAGATGAGATGGAGTCACTTGATAAGAATGGTACTTGGGATTTAGTACCGTTGCCTAAAGAGAAGAAGCCCGTTCGTTGCAAGTGGATATTCAAAAGGAAGGAAGCAATTTCTCCTAATGAATCTGCAAGGTATAAAGCAAGGTTGGTGGCTAAGGGCTATAGCCAGATTCCAGGTATTGATTATAATGATGTCTTTTCTCCAGTTGTTAAACATAGCTCTATTCGCACATTACTCAGTATTGTTGCTATGCAAAATTATGAGCTTGAGCAGTTAGATGTTAAAACTGCATTCTTACAACCGGAAGGTTTTGTTATTCCTGGAAAAGAACACCTTGTTTGTAAGTTGAAGAAATCTCTTTATGGCTTGAAACAATCTCCTAGACAGTGGTATAAGAGATTTGACTCATTTATGCTCTCTCATGGTTTTAAGCGTTCTGATTATGATAGCTGTGTTTATTTGAAGACCGTAAATGGTTCAGCTATTTATTTGCTACTCTATGTCGATGATATGTTGATTGCTGCAAAACATATGTCAGAAATAGCTAAATTAAAATCTCAGTTGAATAGTGAATTTGAGATGAAGGATTTGGGTGCAGTAAAGAAAATTCTTGGCATGGAGATTATCAGAGAGAGGAGTTCTGGCAAGTTATATCTTAGTCAGAAAGGTTATATTGAAAAGGTCCTTCGTCGTTTCAATATGCATGATGCTAAACCAGTGAGTACTCCATTAGCTCCACATTTTAGACTATTTTCAGCTTTATGTCCTGAGCCAAATTATGATATTGAGTACATGTCTAGAGTTCCTTATACCAGCGTAGTTGGTTCTCTTATGTATGCTATGGTTTGCTCTCGTCTAGATTTATATGCATTGAGTGTTGTTAGTAGATACATGTCTAATCCTGAGAGAGAGCATTGGAAAGCAGTTCAATGGATTTTGAGATATATGCGCGGTACTTCTAGTGCTTGTTTGCAGTTTGGAAAATCTGGAGATGGACTTGTTGGTTATGTTGACTCAGATTTTGCTGGTGATTTGGACAAGAGGAGGTCTCTCACAGGTTATGTTTTCACCATCGGTGGTTGTGCTGTTAGTTGGAGAGCATGTTTGCAGTCTACTGTTGCTCTTTCAACTACTCAAGCTGAATATATGGCTATTTCTGAAGCTGGAAAGGAAGCTCTCTGGTTGAGAGGTTTGTATGCTGAGCTTTGTGGAGATGATTCTTGCACTACTATATTCTGTGATAGGCAGAGTGCTATTTACCTTACTAAAGATCAGATGTTCTTTGATAAATCAAAACATATTGAGGTGAGGTATCATTTTATTCGAGAAGTGATTGCTCGAGGTGATATAAAAGTGTGCAAGATCAGCACTCATGATAATCCTGCTGATATGATGACAAAGCCAGTTCCCACTACTAAGTTTGAGCTATGCTCAAACTTGGTTGGTGTTAAAGTTTAAGTCCTAGTGACTTGTTGGCGCGCGATGTTATTTATTATTGAAGTGAGTTGATTGATGATACTTCATTTGCTACATGATGGAATTCGTCTTAAGGTGGAGTTTGTTGGAATATGATCCGAATTATGGGCCTCGCTGGGGACGCCTAGGAGGTGTGAGAGGTGGAGTCCTCCCACGTTACGGGTTGTATTGGTAGCCACCATATATATACATCTTGTATGCTGCACGGGAAGAGTTGACGACTCATTGTTATTCCCCTGCAATTGTAAACTCTCCTCATATAGTGAAGATCGCCGGTCGGCGCCCGTGGTTTTTTCCCGCAAGGGTTTTCCACGTAAAAATCTGTGTCTCGTTTCGATCTTGTTTACGCATTATTTGCTAACACTTCCTTCACCCGTGTAATTTTTGAAATCGCTCTGCCCATGCCGTCAAGTGTGGACTTTGGCCGCATCAATGATCTCCACGCCAGACATCTTATGCAGCGCCGCAAACCAGGGAAGAAGCATCCGAATGCGAGATGGACGTACCCGACTGAGTCACTGCCGAAGAAGGCCTTTCCATTGGAGCACTTGAAGAAGGCCTCCTCCAGGTGCTGGATCACGGCATGTGTCTCCTTCAATTTTTGTGCCTTCACCTCCTCCGTTGGTGCCAATTCATGACGGCCAGGAAGTTTGGGTACAGCTGAAAACAGGAATCGATCATGAAGAGTTGAACACCATAACTTACTCCCTTCGTTTTTGTTAGGGCATGAAAACTAGTTCAAAACTGTACTCCTTTCGTCCTAAAATAGTTGTCGCTTTTGACTTTAAGACATCCCAATTTGACTATTTGTCTTATTCTTTATGCAAATATTATTTACTCTTTTATAACTTCTTTTATCATTAAAGATATTTTAATCCTGACATATTTTTTTAATATTTACACAAATTTTTAGATAAGACGATCGGTCAAACATAATCTCTGAAAGTCAAGACAACTATTTTGGACGGATAGTGTCGGTGTTTAGTAACCAACCGAAGAGTAAATTTGTACTACGAGCTCGACTTAGTGGTATATTTGCGATTGAGACGATGAGTTATACTGGTTCGGGCACGAACGCCTTATGTCCAGTTCAGTGTGGAGATGAATTGCTAGGGGTTACAAGCAAGGCGAGAGAGCGAGCGTTCCCAAGTCTCTGTGAATGTGCCAGTATAAGAGCTCAACCATAGTGAAATGTTTAGAATGAGCCGCCCCCCTTTCCGCTTGTCCGCTCTCCCCTTTTATCTTTCAAGGGAAGGAAGCGGCTGACATGGAGGAAAGAGGAAAAAGAAAGGAAAATAAGAAGAAAAAGAAAAGGGGAGGAAGGAGCCTTGACCCGGTCCGTTGCCTTCCGCCCCACTCCCTGGGCGGCCAAGGCCTTGACTTCGGGAGCGTCACATCGTGCTTTGATCGTGTGTCTGTACACTGTCCGTGTCCTATTGCGTACCGGTGACCGCTGTAGCGACGTGCACGGCCGTGTGACCGCAAGCGCACGCCGCAGGGACGCGTCGAGGTGGGGAGGTCGTACGCTAGTACGTGGCTACAGCGTGCCTACCCACTCGCCGTGCGTTGCACAGCTACGACCATTACTCAGACCGTACGGTGAGCCGTCTCGCGTTTGTACCATTCGCCCGACTCCTGGGGGTCAACGATAACGCGGGCCATAGCGCCCGACCCCGTCCGTCCCCTATTGTAGGGTCGGGCGTGACGTGGCGGGTTCCCAACCCCGCAGGCCCTCGCGAGTGCGAGGCGGGAGTCCTCCGCGAGGGGTCGGACGAGCGGAGGGGCCTAGCCCACTGCTCATCTGTTGTTCCTCTCCGCAGGGGGTCGTACGAGGCGGAGAAACCCAGCTGGGCCCAACTCTACCCTTCGCGGGCAGCTGGCCCTGCCGGCAAGTCGGGCCATGTGTCTTATTCCCTTGTGGGGCCGGACGTTAAATCCTCGATTGCGTTTTAGGTATTAATCTTTTTTTGGGTATTCGACAGATTATAGCTGGCCAACGGACTGGGCCGGGCCGGCACGGCCCTTATGACTCACGGGCTGACACGGCGGGCCTGAGTTCAAGCCCAAGCATGGCCCAATCCGTGTTAGACGGGCCGTGCCGGGCCGGCCCTAGGCTAAAAATATAATTTTTTTCCTATATTTTTAATTATTTTAATATAAAATACGACTAAACGGACCGGGCCGTGCCGTGCCGGGCCGTGCTACACGGGCCGCGTGGTGGGCTGAACGGGCCTGGCGCTAAACGGGCCGTGCCGTGCCGGCACGGCGGGCTTGCGCCTAGGCCCAAGCACGGCCCTAGGCGGGCTCCGGGCCGGCACGACCCTTCTATGCACCCGGCCGTGCCGTGCTCGGACCGGGCCAAAATTTGTGGGCCGCGGACCGGCCCTTTTAGCCCGGCCCTTTTGGCCAGCTATACGACAGATAGAATACTTATCGTAACTAACCCAGATTTGTTTTGTTTCGATAGATATACTTTCGGTGCATGTGCTCGCATAGGGAAGAGGATGGGACGCTGTCCCCCGTTGTCGGAGATTTTTCTCCCGCTCACGGGAGTGTCTGCTGCACTCGAGCAGGCTACGGCGTAGGGAGCAGGTGAGGCAGGTGCAGGCCGTCGGTGGTGAGCGCGGGTGAGCGGAGGAGGCCGGCCGGTGGGTTCAGGCGCGCACTCCCGCGCCCTTTTCTCCTGCGCGTGGTGCGCCTCTTTTCCTCCTACAGCTGCAAAGCTAAAGGTTAGGGATGACAGGTGGGGCCGGCCGGGCCTGAGAGGGCCCCGACCAACCTAAAATCAGTTTTTTTTTAAAAAATTTTATTTAGTTTTATATTTTTAAATTTACTAAAATAAATTGCTAAAACAAAATCTAAAATTTTATTCTATGGATAACGACTGTTTATATCCTCCCGTCAGAAGGTTATTAGCATCTACACTTTAATTTTGAAATTTTCTATGCAGTCTTGGCGCTTGTATTTTGTCGGGTGGTTGAGCGTTGGCATCTTGAAATTTTCAGTGTGGACAAAATCTTCTGCACTTTCTTGGCGAGAGCCGTCTTAAGTTCCTTTTTCTTCGGAGCAGTTTTTCTTGGCTCTTTCTTTCTCGCTGCATGGGACACCTCTTTGTTTCCTTCACCCGTTATCATCACTCGTCCATTCGTTAATTTCGGAGGGGAGTACGGGGGATTTTCAATGAATTGGTGACAGAAGTTGTCTCCCCATTTATTGGTCTTTGTGCTAACACATGTTCTTCTTTGAGGTACGGCAGGGGGCTTTGTGACCTTTGATTTCCCTGCGAATGTTGCATCTGGTTTGTAATTTTTCGCGAAACGGTGGCCATAGCGCGTATGATTTTATCTTTTCCTCGTAAAATGATTTCCTTTTTATTTTAGAACGAGAGAGGATAAGATTAAATGGTCAGGTGTGAGATAGGTTTGTGATAAAATTGATGAATAAAGATAGCAGTCAAAGATGAACAGGAAATTATAGCTAATACTTACCGGCAACGGCGACAGAAATGCTTGTTGGTGATTCTTATGCTTTATAAAATATTTGTATTCCGCAAGCGCACGGATCACTATTGTAGCACTTCACCATGGAGTATTCTAGGTATCGTATTTATATTTTCCACAGAGAAGCAGAGAAACAAAATTCCATAAATGTACTGTCTAAATCAGTCATTTGAATCACGCTAAATATCGAGAGTTTGATAGGTTGCACTCATGAAGTAATCCATAAAAAAAGATATTAGCAAATAGATTGGGAGAACAACGGGTAGAGCAAGGATTCCTAAATTATATCTTTCAGCATTTTATATTCAGTAAACTAATTGTCTACAATTATATACTTGAGATCATACAACAGACACATTTCTGCATATCAGGGCACGGAAATGCCAACGTGATGACCGAACTCACCACCCTGGGAAACTTTCCGCTATACAGTCCCTGCCCGTCCAACCCAGAACCCAGACGTGGTGGATTACAGAGACCGACGCAGCTGTCACATATACTCGCGGCTACCATCTCTGTGGGGTTGGATGCAAACTCACGTCTAGAATAATTGCTTGAACCATACAAGCAACTATCCTAAATAATGAACCAAACAAGCAACTATCCTAAATAATTTATTAGGCAAACCAACCATGCCTAATAAACTCAAATGAATTATGTAAGCATAGACCAGCAAACAACCTATCTAAGTGTACCGTACACAGACGTGGCTCCAACACAGAAATATCTCCGAGGTAATTACTCAAAGCAATAAAGTAAACTAAAAGAATTACTAAATTAAATAAATAAGAAAATATATTCATAATCATAATGTTCTCACAAAAGATACAAAAGAGCTTTAACCAAACTTCCGAAGAGGACTCCGAAATCCCGAGCGAAGCTCTCACTTCTACTCTAACTCCCAAGGTGCAAGTTGTTCTGAAGCTAGTCAGGGGTATTTATAGCCTCCTCAGGACCAGTGGAGTCTTATAGTGAGAGGAGGAGTGGCGCACCCGCCAAGGCAGGCCGGCTGGCCTAGTAAGGGGCCCGTCCGGCCGTCCATCGAGGTGGTTCGCCACCGTCTTCGCTCTGGACGTTCTTGATTGATCTTTGAAGTCGGTTCTGAGGTCGGCTAGCTCCGGGGGGCGGCAGAACTGGAGTGAGGGTCAAGTTTAGGCCCATTTAGCCAATCTTCTAGAATGTCTGTGGTATCTCCAGCTTGGGCTTCAATATTTGCGTGTATGGGCCTCTTTTCAGTCCACTGGAGGAAGCTTGCAGGCTTAGGGCACTAAGTGGGGCCGGCCTGTGATTTTGCTCACAAGGGCCCATTCCTCCATATTTACTCCTGCACTCATAAATCATCCAAAACTCGTGGAAACTCATTAGTAAAACAAAAATAATGCCGAGCTTTGGTGACTTACCCTTTTATTTACCGATATGTTGACGGTAATTTAATGACTTAAACACCGTCAACAGATGCCCGAATACCCATCGCCAGCTATCGCTGCCGACAAGAATTCCAGGCACGCCCTCGCTTTGAGAGGAGTTGAAGTAGACACCCGTCCTGAAGGGCGAGATAAAGCCATTGGCGATCGCCCATCGACCGGGCCGCGCCCCGAGCTCTACAAATCTTGGACCTCCACTCGCCATCGATGGCCACCATCGTCGAGGGAAGCTCGACGAAGGTCCATGCATTCATCTTCCGCAGGACCCGCAACCAGCTCTGCAACCTTGAAACCCGCATTGTCCACGCATCGCGAGAGGACGCCGAGCAGCACCAAAAGCAAACTCCTAAACAAGAGCGGGACCAGCCGGACTCCCCCTCCACAATCCCATCGTCGAGATTGGGGAATTGGGGGAGATGAACAGGCTCAGCTGGTCGCCAATGTGGAGGATGCGCCGTCCACACTGCCCAATCGGGAGGAAGAAGGTGAAGAAACAGAGGATGACAGCTGGGCCTGCAAGCTTCTAAATTTTTAATTTATTTCAAACACTCCACTTCCACGGCTGATTTAAACATCTTCTAGGCCTCCAGAAATCTTGGAACTTTATGTGAATGCACATAACTTTGCTGAGAATCCATTTTGACAGGTTGCACTAAAGAATACTGAGTACACTTCTGTTTAGAAAATTTCAGACAGAGCTGCTTTCAAACGTTGTTTGAATATTTATGAGTTCAACTTTTTTTTTTTGATGAGGGAACACAGCGGGAGAGACTCCCACGGTGATAAATCCAACCGGGTGCCGCACCTGGGATTCGAACCCGGGCGGGCGAAACGCAGCCGACGGAACTAACCATCTCACCACCTGGGATTCGAACCCCGGGCTGGCGAAACGCAGACGGAACTAACCATCGCACCACGCAGGCCTTCGAGTTCAACTTAACTTCCAAAAGGTTCGGCAACTTCATTTCAGTTCGTTCTCTGAATTATGTTAGTTAGTAAATTATTTTCAGGCGTTTTATGTAGAAATTAGACCTGCTTCTCATTGTTCCATTTCTTATTTTGTTTTTGACATACAGTTCAGTACAAGTTGATTTGTTAACAGCATGAAAAATTCTGAAGCATGCTCAGTTGCTCATGCAATGTTTGACACGTGCAGTTCGGAAGCAATGCTCGACACTGGTTTTCTACGGCTTTTCACATAGGTACCTTTTCCATATATCTCTGTTGGTGCTATCGTACTACGTCGGCTTGTAGTTGCTTTGTTTCTTTGCAATATGTCTCAGATCAATGCAATTTCTATCAACATTACTCTCGATGGTCAGAATTATCGGGAGTGGGCTTTTGTTGGAAAACAGAACTCAAAAGAGTTTTTGATGCTGCGGGAGCTGCAGCGTCTTAGACATATATTGCTAAATAGCCTAATACACAACCCTAACTTCCTGATCAAGACATACTTGGCCGCTACTAAGAGATAGAAATCAAACAAAATTAACTAAGGGCCTGTAGTCTAGTAGTTACAAGAGCCTTGGGAGTGAATTTTGTAGGATTTAACAGCGTTGTGCTTTCAGTGCTAGGCGACGTGGCCGTCGACAGCAAGGCGCTAGTGGTGACTTCGTCAATCCCGAGGATTTGCCGGCTCAGTCTTCGAAGATGCTCATAGGATCAGAATTGCAGTAGCCGTGCACCAGCAGCTTCGTTCTTCCGTGTGCGTAGAAGCAGCAGAAGCGTAGGGTTTCGACAATGTAGTGGATGATGTGCTTGACGGCGACCATGTGCTCCTCCATAGGCCGCTCCAGGAACCTGCGTGAACACGTTGTCCGACCGGGTGTGAACCAAGTAGGGCAGGCAGCCGACGATTGTCGATAGAGTGGCATCCACCTCTGCTGCAGCAGCGCCCACGCCGTGGCGAGCACCGTCTGGTTCTTCTGCTGAGGCTTGTACGATGCGGTGAAGTGGCGATCAACGCCCTGGTCCTCGCAGTAACGCGTGAACTCGCTTGAAGTGAATTCGCTGCCATTGGCCGTGCGCAGCACGCGCACGCGGCGGCCGCACTGGTTCTTGGCGAGAGCTTGCACATTCTTGATGGTGGCCTCGGCTTCACACTTGGAGGAGATCAACTTCAATATTTCATTGCATTGATCTGAGACATATTGCCTGAATGAAGAAAGTGAATTGTGCAACTTAGAGAAAGACAAAAGGCACCGTTTCCATCCTTTTAGCATCAGCCTCCTCTCTATGATCCATACCACTGTCATTAGCTGAATCATAAGTTGCATAGATTGAATGTGGTTTTGTACACTTATAGATAACTTGTTAGCTCCATCTGTCAAAAGTTAAAGACCAATATTCACTTCCTGTCTGTTCAGTCATGCTCACATCCCCGCAAACATTGTGTGGAGAACCTCCAGGACCAAATGAGTCTCAGATTTGAGCATGCAACGCCAATTGCTTCTCTTACCTGAACTTATAAAGTAGAAAAACAAATCAATGAATTCTGTCTCAACCCCAATACAGTTAATATTTCCTTAAAATATAGGTTCCATTTAGAATCAGTAACCTGTGAATATATTAATATATATCGGTACTGCAATTATATAATCAGATCCTAAAGTGTTGACGTATTCTTTGATGCATCACTAAAACTGTTGTTCCTAACTTTGATTATTCAAGAAACAAAAAATAGAACAAGAAATGCCTAACTGAAGGTAGTTATATGTATCCTGTTGGGTGTTAACATGACAGTTACACTATATTCAATCTGAAGTGAACATGTATTGTCCAGTTTTTCACCAGCTTCCACACTTGAAAATTATTCAGAGTAGCAGTACATATTTACATACGTTGAATATTGCACCAAGGAGTGGCATGCATGTGTGGATTCATTAGGTTGTTAGGACACATATCTTATCATTAGCTAATTAGCTGCATGAGTTATCTCGGTAGGGTGCTGGCTATATATGTATGGTGCTGTCATTTCTATGGAGACAAGCAAGAAGAAACAAAAATAGCAGTTAAAGCCTCCATAGAAAAAGCGAATTGCCTGTTTCCTCTTGCTGTCCCATTCAACCTAGCCATCCAACCTATCATCAACTCTGTGTGTAATGGTCTTGTCATAGTTGACATTTTAGGTGTTCGTTTCATCAACCTCTATGCACTTTCCGTTATAACTTTAACATGTTTCCTTGTTGAAACAAACATTGTGCTGATTAACAGTAGTACTGGTACCATGTAAAGGAGTGTTGTGATAGCTCTCCGGTGGCCAGCAGCATATCACGGACACGTGTGACATGTAATACAGTCGCCCACCAGAAAATATTACGCACCAATATATATAGTATAAGCCCTACCAGTTTATTGGAACAAAGCAAGGATGCCATAAGCTTGAGCCAGTTTAAAAAGAAGCCATAGACACAGACGGGCTCAAAACTTAGCGAAAGGATTTAATTGAGGAGGCATACTTTGTAACAGTCAAAGTTTAAAAATGAAAGCAGTTTTAGTAGACAGTTAAACGTAATGTCCTCAGATGTGACTGCGTCATCATCTCAAAAGGTCACAATAAGGAAAGTGAATTAAAAGAAATGGAAAGTCAAAATAAGCAAAGTGAAATAAAAGAAATGGCAACTCAAAGATGCCCTACATTGGATGATCAAACATTACCTGTGCATATGAGTGACTCATGTTGTCAAGTAGTTCATCAAGAATTTTAGCATGGTATTGCTCCTCCACAGGGGACATTTTAGGTGGAGAAATATCTATCAGCGCAACAGACAGAATAGAATATCTCTTGGCAAGCACACTAGTACTCATGGATTGAGGAACAGGAGTCAATAAGCATTCTAATACTTTTTGTATGAGAACAGGAGCACGAGTTCCAGATCTTCCTTTTCCGGTAACAGCATATCAAATGCAAGCTGCCCATTCAGAAACTGATTCCACATATGGTGCTAACATAATCTTCTGCAGCTGATTCATCAACCAGTTGTTTCCAGGCTCCAACATCCCTGTGATATCCGAGTGAAGCATCCTTGCCATCACTTCTGCAGCTACACATTGCCTTGCTCTCTCTTTCAAACTCAAGAATTCTTCCAGTGTAGTCTGCGGAGAAGACATTGCTGGCATTCCACATTGCTGTATAAGCCTTTCGAATATCCAAGCAACGCTGGAATAGAACGTGTCACCACCCACTAAAGAGATCCAACTAGGAGTACGTGGCCACAAGGCAGAGAAGTCAAAATAGAAATAAGTGATTGCTTTGTCAGATCCGCTTTGAAAAGATGGAGCTCCATAACTCCCTTTGATGAACTATCATTGCCAGAAATTATATGCACATGAGAGTATCTCAGTCACGAATCCTTCCTGCCAGATTATCTCATTAAAAATTTCTCCTTTCAAAGTAATATTGCATTCTTTAGAGTGACCTAATGATTCGTGTGAATCTTGGCACAATGCCATGTGAGGTGATCCTTGTAACAGTGTGTTAAAAGCAGATATTGCAAGCATCCTCGAGTGTGGTAGTTGACTCTTCAAATTCCTTAAGAATTACCTAACACAAAAAAATGATTTTTAAACCAAAAAAAAAAAGCTCATGGGTAAGATTTTAAAGGTCTTCCAAACATGATATACGGCATAATAACTGAAATCTATGTTCCATCTTAAGAAGAAACAACCAAAAAAGTGGTACGATTTGTGAATATGTGCCAGATTGTAACAGGAGTACTCGGATGGCCATCAAATTGTACCTAAATTAAACATCTTACAAATGTATCATAGTAATATAATGAAGCGCAGCTCTCCTGCGTTTCGAGATAAAAAGTGACTGTACGACAACAAACTTCTATTTGCGCAGCGACTACTGAGGAAAAAGCAGGAATATTTGATTTTGGTCTCTTTGACTTTGTAGAAGTGCTACATGGGCACTGTTTCTGGGGACATATCAGCACAGAATAGTTGTTAAACCTTTTAAGGACAACACATTTAGTTCTATTTGATTGTCAACCTTCACCAGAATAATGGGTCAGAAGTCAACAATTGACAATTAGTTACTCGACGTCACTAGAGAATCTTTGCCTGAACAGAAATACTCAGTTTTGATGTTAACAAACATTAGCATTTCCTGTTTAGACAGCTTTAGTTATTGTTGCACACTATCAAAGCGGTCTTTCCTCTTGTTTGCACAATCCCGACTTCCAACTTTTGTTTTTACGGTACGACTTTCAGTTTCTTGTCGAGTAAATAGCTCCAGCTTCTGAAGATCTGATACATTTGAAGACCTTTGTATGTACACTGCGAGGGGAAGTGCTGAAGTGAAGAAAAGCACCAATTTTGGAGAGGATTGCATAATTGGAGAGACTGCAAGAATTGGAGCAAAGCCGTGATCTGGTAGGCGACTGGTACAAGTGCTAGACTGGAGCTAGACAAGAAGCGTTGAGCAGGAACTTGAGCAGCAATTCAAGAAACCTTAGAAGAAACTGGATATGTTGCAACAAGAAGGGCTTAGCAAGAATCTTGAAACAGGTATGATACCTGCACATATCAGCCTGATGTGATGTACCTGAATTCATTCTTGTTCTGTGGAGTCTTTCGTTTTTTTAATATTCTGATTTAGTCTCAGTTTAATTAGGAAGAAAATGCGGTTTCAAGATGAACTCAACCTCGAAAAGGAATTCAATTAGCTGTGCAGTTAACCCATTTATCTTTCATAATAGGTTGAAATGGATATTGCCTGCCACTTGAAAATAAGGTTGTTTCTTTCAGCACGTTTTTTTTTAATTGTTGTTCTGTTATGAGTTATGGGAAAGTGGTATGCATCGGGTCACAGGAAAATCAAGAGTTCAATACCATCTGTGGTCACAAACATCAACAATCAACAAAATGTGAACAGGTACAATTTCTTGTTTGGTGATTCTATATCGTGTGGGCCAATGGGTAAGAGGAAAAATTAGACAAGACAAAATTTAAATAAGCATAACAATTTCATCAGAGAATTCGACTCATCAGCTTTTGTTACTAGAGGTATCATCAGACAATTCGACTCACATATGACATTGTCAGTTTAAAGAACAAAAGAATGACAGAAAAATTCTATAAGAGCCATATGTGTCACTAGAGGTGTCAATTTTTCACAGAATATACAAAGTGCTTACCTCCAATGTAGGCTGTTAGTCTCAAACCCCAAAGCATTAATTTGAGAAATTAGATGAGAAATCCTGGCTTGTCAACTCGGCTTTCAGAATTTTTGAAAAAACTCCTTGAGATCCCAGAGAAACATATATATTATAATTTACAAAGAGATGTAAACATCATATACAAAATTATTCAGTGGCACACCCTTATGTTTGATTTTATTCAGTTTTTCTCCATTTATTTAGAGAAATTAAGGTTTTTTATTGAACTGTACCTCATGATGAGAACTACAGGAGAAAACCATGTAACTTGCGCAATATTAAGGTTTTTTATTGCTTTCTGACACTTAACAATTCATGATGAGAACTACAGGAGAAAACAATATTAGAGTTAGCTAACATATCCAGCAGGGCCTTGTTTCAGCAAATGTTAATTGCTTGTCCATTCCCTCTTTATCAAAAGGCAACTAGTATTACTCTTTGAAGTCTGATATTCAAATAAAACATACCGATTTACCAAAACTATGAGAATGACAAGTAGAAGATTGCTAGAGCATACCTTTCCAAAATGCCCATGATAAAGGAAGAGAGGGAAACAGGATCCTACATAGAATAATGATATTAATACGATTCACATTTCAATGATTTAGCTTAGTTCAAAACCATGTAACTTGCGCAATAGACATACAGTTGTCAAACGTCTCAGAACAGTCAATGACGAAAGAATGCTGCAAGAACCAAGCACCATATGTTCAGGAGCTTTTGGATTGCGGAAATTTTCAGTCAGTGTGAGAACACAACTTGAAATTAGAGAAGGCCCGCCCTTCAGCAGTTTTATTACTGATCTTCCAGCATACCTGTGTTGAAGGAATATGCAGAAACAAAAACAAGGTGATCATTGCTGAAAGACGAATATAAACCGCATGCTGCTCATATTCCATATTCATAAATTAAAAATGTGTCAATTTTTATCCTGACAAGAAACAAAGGCCAACAAAAGCAAACACAAAATGGTTTCTCAAATTCAAATGTGTTGCATGCTGGTTGCAAGATTCATTTGAAATATATATTAAAGCCTAAAGACAAATTTTCAGAGAGAGAGAGCGAGCTTACGAGCGGACAGTTTCATAGTTGTGTAATGAGATCTATAAGAGATCATTAATCAAATTAACCATGAGCCCAGATGGAGATTTGTTTTATATCTGTGATATGATGATTGTGAACATCCCCCATGTACTATGCAATTCTCCTTTATCGACACGTGCCCACTGGGTCTAACAGACAAAATTCAATTCAAATAGTTGAATCAAGCTCCACAAAATCAGATGGCATGCCTCTTTTATCCTTGAGCATGAGATGGAACAATAAAGTTTCATGGAGGCTCAATTATGGAAGCAGATTCTAGTTTCGAAGGTTGCACATGACTTGACCATTCTTCATATATTCCAAGCTACCTACAACAGTTTATTGTCACATAAATAGGCAAAAGTACTCATCTTCAATCTTTGGGCCAAGATAACATACCATAGTTTACCAAAGCATCAATGACACAACAAGTGCTAGGAGAATACTATCATCAGCCCGTTTCTTTGATAAGTACCTGTTGATAGAAATCCAGGTGATGAGGCTGAATATTAAATATTATTAGTGACTAGTGAGATTCGATGTATTAGAAATAAATCACCTGCAAGCTATGTGCACAAATTCTGCAGCCTTCTCACGCATTTCTGGACTGCCAACAGTGCTACCAGAAGGACCTGCAATGAAGAACATGGACTCCACTTCTTTGGAGCGTCCATCTTTATATGATGGGCACATTTTTGGTAAGCAAGACATTACACAATGCAATGAACAACCGTAAGCAATTCACAACTGACCAAGACAGATAGGGAATGCACAACCCACGTCGATATACTCGGTCATCACCGAATCACCGACGACGAGAACCGATTGAGTGTGGACAATAGAGTTGGCCCATATCGACATACTCGGTCGCTACCAAATCACCAGCGAGAACCGATCGAGAATGGATGAAGCTACTAGGACAAATGGGAACACACAGCCCACATCGACGTACTCTGGATCACCGGAGAGAACCGATCGAGTATGGACGACAAAGCCGAAGCTATCATGATAGGTGAGGAATACACAGCCTACGTCGACATACTTGGCCGCCACCGAATCAATGGGGAGAACCGAGTATGGACGATAGAATTGAAGCTACTAGGACTAATGGAAATGCACAACCCACGTAGACATACTCGGTCGCAACCGAATCAGCGACGAGAACCGAACGAGTATTAAAGACAGAGCTGAAGCTACCAAGACAGATAGGGAATGCACAACCCACTTTGACATACTCGGTAGCCATCAAACCACCGGCGAGAACCAAGCTAGTTTGAAGAAGAGAGCTTAAGCTACCAAGAAAGATAGGGAATGCACAACCAACGTCGACATACTAGACGCCATCGAATCACCTGCGAGAACCGATCGAGTACGGACGACAGAACTGAAGCTACTAGGGTTAATGGGAATTCACAACCCACGTCAACATACTTGACCGGCACCGCATCACCGTCAAGAGTCAATCGGGTATGGATGACAGAGGATAAGTTAATAGGACAAATGGAAATGCACAGCCCACGTCGACATACACGATCGCCACCTAATCACAGGCAATAGCCGATCGGGTATGGACGATAGAGCTAAAGCTAAGTCAGATGGGGAATGCACATTTCACGTCGATATACTCAGTCGGCATCGAATCACTCATGAGAACCAGTCAATTATGGTCGATGGAGTTGAAGTTAAGAAGATACAGGGGGTCACAGCCCACGTCTACATACTTGGTCGACACTAAATCACCGGCGAGAATTGATCGAGTATGGACGACAAAATTAAAGTTACTAGGACTAATGGGAATGCACATACATACGTCAACATACTCGACCGCCACCGAATCACGTGCAAGAGTAGATTGCGCACGGCTGCAGAGGTGAAGCTACTAGGAAAACTGAAAATGCACCGCCCACGTCAACATAAACGCTAGCCATCGAATCACCGGCAATAGCTTGTCGGGTATGGACGATAGAGCTAAAGCTACCAAGATAGATGGGGAATGCACATCCTGCGTTGATATACTCGGTCCGCATCAAATCACTCGCGAGAACAAATCAATTATGGACGATAGATTTAAAGTTGAGAATAGGGGGGGAATACACAACCCACGTTGACGTACTCGGTTGCCACCGAATCACCAGCGAGAACTGATCGAGTATGAATGACAACGGTGATGCAAAACAAATAACCAATGTCGACAAACTCGGTGGACACCGAATCACCAGCGAGAAACGATTGAGTATGAACGACAGAGGTGAAGCCACCAGGACAAATGATAAATACACAGCCCACGTCGACATATTCCGTGGACACCGAATCATCAGCGAGAACCGATCGAGTGTGAACGAGAGAGGTCAAGCCACTAGGACTGATAAGAAATAAACAACCCATGTCGACATACTCGGGGGGACACCGAGGGCCTGTTCGCTGGAATGCTGAAACAGCAGTAGGTGGCTGTTTTTGGCTGGTCGTACTGTTGCTACATGAGTACCAAACAGCAGGAGCCACCAGCAACAGTCGGTTGTTATCAACAGCCGAACAGGCCCCGAATCACCAGCGAGAACCGATCGAGTATGAACGAAAGAGGTGAAGCCAGCACGACAGATGATAAATACGCAGCCCACGTCGACATACTCGGTGGACACCGAATCACCAACGAGAGCCGATCAAGTATAAACGACAGAGGTGAAATCACCGGGACATATAATGAATACACAGCCCACGCCAACAAACTCGGTGGACACTGAATCACCAGCGAGAGCCGATCGAGTATGAACCACAGAGGTGAAGCCACTAGGACAGATGGGAATTAAATAATCCATGTCGACATACTGGGTGTACACCGAATCACCAACGAGAATCGATCGAGTATAAATGACAGAAGTGAAGCCATTAGGCTAGATGAGAAATACACAACCCATGTCGACGTACTCGATGAACAACGAATCACCAGCGAGAACCGTCCGAGTATGAACATCAGAGGCGAAGCCACTAGGACAGATCAGAAAGACACAAACCACGTCGACATATTCGGTGGACGTCAATCACCAGCGAGAATCGATCGCGTATGAACGATATAGGTGAAGCCGCTAGACAGATGAGAAATAAACAGCCCATGTCGACATACTCGGTGGACAACGAATCACCAGCGTGAACCGATCGAGTATGAACAACAGAGGTAAAACCATTAGGACCGATGAGACATACACAACCCATGTCGACATACTCGGTGAACACCGAATCACCCGCGAGAATCGATCGAGTATGAACGACAGAAGTGAAGCCACGAAGAAAGATGAGAAACAAACAGCCCAAGTCGACATATTCGGTGGACACCAAATCACCAGCGAGAGTCGATCGAGTATGAAGCACATAGGTGAAGCCACTTTGACAGATGGGAATTAAACAACCTATGTCGACATACTAGATGGACACTGAATCAACCGGGGGAACCGATCGAGTATTAACGACAGAGGTCAATCCACTAGGACAGATGAGAAATAATCAGCCCATGTATACATACATGGGGGACGGCAAATCACCGGCGGGAACCGATCAAGTATAAACGATTGAGGTGAAGCCACCAGAACAAATGAGAAATACACAGCTCAAATCGGCATATTCTACCGTCACTAAATCACCAAAGATAACCGATTAGGCATAAAGATAAAGAGATACTAGAACATATGCGAACTAAAAAGGCCCACATCGACATACACGACCACCACCGAATCGCCATCAATAGCCCATGGGGAATGGATGATAGTGATAAAACAACTAAGACAGATGAGAAATAAACAGTCCATGTCTAAGTACTCGATGGACACCGAATCACCAGCGAGAATCGATCGAGAACGAACGACAAAGGTAAAGCCACTAGGACATATGAGAAATACACAAATCACATCGACATACTCGACGAACACCAAATCACCAGCGAGAACCTCGAGTATCAACGATAGAGGTGAAGCCACTAGGATAGATGAAAAAACAAACGACCATGTCGACATACTCGGTGGACACCGAATCACCAGCGAGAACTGACCGAGTATTAACGACAGAGGTGAAGCCACCAGGACAGATGATCAATACACAGCCCATGTCGACATATTCCGTGGACACCGGATCATCAGCGAGAACCGATCGAGTGTAAACGACAGAGATGAAGCCGCTAGGACAGATGAGAAATAAACAGCCCATGTCGACATACTAGGCGGACACCGAATCACCAGCGAGAACCGATCGAGTGTGAACGACAGAGGCGAAGCCACTAGGATAGATGAGCAATAAACAGCCCATGTCGACATACTCAGGAGACACCGAACCACCAGCGAGAACCGATCGAGTCTGAACGACAAAGGTGTAGCCACTGGGACACATGATAAATACCTACACTACATTGACATCCTCGGTGGACACCGAATCACCAGCTAGAGCCGATTGAGTATGAAGCACGTAGGTGAATTCCCTAGAACAAATGACGCAGCTCAAATCGATGTATTCTACCGTCACTGAATCACCAAATATAACCGATTAGGCATAAAGATAAGAGATACTAGAACATATGAGAACTAAACAAGCCACATCGACATACACGACCACCACGAATCACCATCAATAGCTCATGGGAATGCATGATAGTGATAAAACAACTAAGACTGACGAGAAAAAAAAGTCCATGTCGAAGTACTCGATGGACACCGAATCACCAGCGAGAACCGATGGAGTACGAACGACAAAGGTGAAGCCACTAGGACAGATGAGAAATATACAAATCACATCGACATACTCGACGAACATCGAATCACCAGCGAGAACCACGAGTATCAACGATAGAGGTGAAGCCACCAGGATAGATGGAAAACAAACGACCCATGTCGACATATCCGATGGACACCGAATCACCAGCGAGAACCGACCGAGTATTAACGACAGAGGTGAAGCCACCAGGATACATGATAAATACAATCCACGTCGACATATTCCGTGGACACCGAATCATCAGCGAGAACGATCGAGTGAAGCGACAGAGGTGAAGCCACTAGGACAGATGGGAATTAAACATCCATGTCGACATACTGGGTGTACACCGAATCACCAACGAGAACCGATCGAGTATAATGACAGAAGTGAACCCATTGGATAGATGAGATACACACCCATGTCGACGTACTCGATGAACACCGAATCACCAGGGAGAATCGATCGAGTATAAATGACAGAAGTGAAGCCACTAGGACAATGAGAAAGACAAAACCCACGTCGAGATATTCGGTGGACGTCGAATCACCAGCGAGAATCGAGCGCGTATGAACGATAGAGGTGAAGCCACTAGACAGATGAGAAATAAACACCCATGTCGACATACTCGGTGAACACCGAATCACCGCGAGAATCGATCGAGCATGACGACAGAAGTGAAGCCACGAAGAAGATGAGAAACAGACAGCCCAAGTCGACATACTCGGTGGACACCGAATCACTAGCTAGAGTCGATCGAGTATGAACCATATAGGTGAAGCCACTTTGATAGATGGGAATTAACAAACATATGTCGACATACTCGGTGGACACTGAATCACCCGGGGGAACCGATCGATTATTAACGACAGAGGTCAAGCCACTAGGACAGATGAGAAATAATCAGCCCATGTATAAATACTTGGGGGACGGCAAATCACTGGCGAGAACCGATCGAGTATAAACGATTGAGGTCAAGCCACTTGAACAAATGAGAAATACACAGCTCAAATCGACGTATTCTACCGTAACTAAATCACCAAGATAACCGATGGGCATAAAGATAAAGAGATACTAGAACATATGCGAACTAAACAAGCCACATCCACATACACGACCCCACCGAATCACCATCAATAGCCCATGGGGAATGGATGATAGTGATATCACAACTAAGACTGATGAGAAATAAAAAGTCCATGTCGAAGTACTCGATGGACACCGAATCACCAGCGAGAACCGATGGAGTACGAACGACAAAGGTGAAGCCACTAGGACATATGAGAAATATACAAATCACATCGACATACTCGACGAACATCGAATCACCAGCGAGAACCACGAGTATCAACGATAGAGGTGAAGCCACCAGGATAGATGGAAAACAAACGACCCATGTCGACATACTCGATGGACACCGAATCACCAGCGAGAACCGACCGAGTATCAACGACAGAGGTGAAGCCACCAGGACAGATGATAAATACACAGCCCACGTCAACATATTCCGTAGACACCGAATCATCAGCGAGAACCGATCGAGTGTGAACAACAGAGGTGAAGCCGCTAGGACAGATGAGAAATAAACAGCCCATGTCGACATACTTGGAGGACACCGAATCTCTAGCGAGAACCGATCGAGTGTGAACGAGAGAGGCAAAGCCACTAGGACAGATGAAAAATAAGCAGCCCATGTCGACATGCTCGGGGGACACGAATCACCAGCGAGAACCGATCGAGTATGAACGACAGAGGTGTAGCCACTAGGACAGATCAAAATTATGCAATCCATATCGATGTACTCGGTGGACACCGAATCACCAGCGAGAACCGATCGAGTATTAACGATAGATGTGAAACCACCAGGACAGATGATAAATACAGAGCCCACATCGACATATTCCGTGGACACCGAATCATCAGCGAGAACAGGTCGAGTGTGAACGGTAGAGGTGAAGCCACTAGGACACAAGAAAATAAACAGCCCATGTCGACATACCCGGGGAACACCGAATCACAGCGAGAACCGATCGAGTCTGAACGACAGAGCCGAAGCCACTAGGACATATGAGAAATAGACAGCCCATGTCGACATACTCGGGGACACCGAATCACCAGCGAGAACCGATCGAGTATAAACGACAGAGGTGAAATCACCAGGACAGATGATAAATACACCCCACGTCAACATACTCGGTGGACACTGAATCACCCAGCCGATCGAGTATGAACCACAGAGGTGAAGCCACTAGGACAGATTGGGAATTAACAATCAATGCGACTACTGGGTGTACACTGAATCAACGAGAACCGATCGAGTATAAATGACAGAAGTGAAGCCATTAGGATAGATGAGAAATACACAACCCATGTCGACGTACTCGATGAACACCGAATCACCAGGGAGAATCGATCGAGTATAAACGACAGAAGTGAAGCCATAGGACAAATGAAAGACAAAACCCACTCGAGATATTCGGTGGACGTCGAATCACCAGCGAGAATCGATCGCGTATGAACGACAGAGGTGAAGCCACTAGACAGATGAGAAATAAACAACCCATGTCAAACATACTCGGTAAACACCGAATCACCAGCGAGAATCGATCGAGTATGAACGACAAAAGTGAAGCCACGAAGAAAGATGAGAAACAGACAGCCCAAGTCGACATACTCGGTGGACACCGAAACACTAGCTAGAGTCGATCGAGTATGAACCACATAGGTGAAGCCACTTTGACAGATGGGAATTAAACAACATATGTCGACATACTCGGTGGACACTGAATCACCCGGAGGAACCGATCGATTATTAACGACAGAGGTCAAGCCACTAGGACAGATGAGAAATAATCAGCCCATGTATAAATACTTGGGGGACGACAAATCACTGGCGAGAACCGATCGAGTATAAACGATTGAGGTCAAGCCACTAGAACAAATGAGAAATACACAGCTCAAATCGACGTATTCTACCGTAACTAAATCACCAAAGATAACCGATTGGGCATAAATGTAAAGAGATACTAGAACATATGCGAACTAAACAAGCCCACATCGACATACACGACCACCACCGAATAACCATCCATGGGGAATGGATGTTAGTGATAAAACAACTAAGACTGATGAGAAATAAACAGTCCATGTCGAAGTACTTGATGGACACCGAATCACCAGCGAGAACCGATCGAGTACGAACGACAAAGGTGAAGCCACTATGACAGATGAGAAATACACAAATCACATCGTAATACTCGACGAACACCGAATCACCAGTGAGAACCTCGAGTATCAACGATAGAGGTGAAGCCACCAGGATAGATGGAAAACAAACGACCCATGTCGACATACTCGATGGACACCGAATCACTAGCGAGAACCGACCGAGTATGAACGACAGAGGTGAAGCCACCAGGACAGATGATAAATACACAGCCCACGTCGGCATACCGTGGACACCGAATCATCAGCGAGAACCGATCGAGTGTGAACGACAGAGGTGAAGCCACTAGGATAGATGAGAAATAAACAGCCCCTGTCGACATACTCGGGGGACACCGAATCACCAGCGCGAACCGATCGAGTGTGAACGACAGGGCGAACCCACTAGGACAGATGATAAATAAACAACCCATGTCGAAAACTCGGGGGACACCGAATCACCAGCGAGAACCGATCGAGTATGAACGACAGAGGTGTAGCCACTAGGACAGTTGGTAAATACACAGCCTACATCGACATCCTAAGTGGACACCGAATCACTAGCAAGAGCTGATTGAGTACGAACCGCGTAGGTGAAGCCACGAGAACAAATGAGAAATACACAGCTCAAATCGACGTATTCTACCGTCACTAAATCACCAAGATAACCGATTAGGCATAAAGATAAAGAGATACAAGAACATATGCGAACTAAACAAGCCCACATCGACATACACGACCACCACCGAATCACCATCAACAGCCCATAGGGAATGGATGATAGTGATATCACAACTAAGACAGAGGAGAAATAAACAGCCTATATCGAAGTACTCAATGGACACCGAATCACCAGCGAGAACCGATCGATTACGAACGACAAAGGTGAAGCCACTAGGACAGATGAGAAATCACAAATCACATCGACATACTCGACGAACACCGAATCACCAGCGAGAACCTCGAGTATCAACGATAGAGGTGAAGCCACCAGGATAGATGGAAAACAAACGACTCATGTCGACATACTCGGTGGACACCGAATCACCAGCGAGAACCGACCGCGTATGAACGACAGAGGTGAAGCCACCAGGACAGATGATAAATACACAGCCCACGTCGGCATATTCTGTGGACACCGAATCATCAGCGAGAACCGATCGAGTGTGAACGACAGAGGTGAAGCCACTAGGATAGATGAGAAATAACAGCCTGTGTCGACATACTCGGGGGACACCGAATCACCAGCGAGAACCGATCGAGTGTGAATGACAGGCGAAGCCACTAGGACAGATGATAAATAAACAACCCATGTCGAAAACTCGGAGGACACCGAATCACCAGCGAGAACCGATCGAGTATGAACGACAGAGGTGTAGCCACTAGGACAGTTGGTAAATACACAGCCTACATCGACATCCTAAGTGGACACCGAATCACTAGCAAGAGCTGATTGAGTACGAACCGCGTAGGTGAAGCCACGAGAACAAATGAGAAATACACAGCTCAAATCGACGTATTCTACCGTCACTAAATCACCAAAGATAACCGATTAGGCATAAAGATAAAGAGATACAAGAACATATGCGAACTAAACAAGCCCACATCGACATACACGACCACCACCGACTCACCATCAACAGCCCATAGGGAATGGATGATAGTGATATCACAAAAGACAGAGGAGAAATAAACAGCCCATATCGAAGTACTCGATGGACACCGAATCACCAGCGAGAACCAGTCGAGTACGAACGACAAAGCTGAAGCCACTAGGACAGATGAGAAATACACAAATCACATCGACATACTCGACGAACACCGAATCACCAGCGAGAACCTCAAGTATCAACGATAGAGGTGAAGCCACCAGGATAGATGGAAAACAAACGACTCATGTCGACATATTCGGTGGACACCGAATCACCAGCGAGAACCGACCGAGTATGAACGACAGAGGTGAAGCCACCAGGACAGATGATAAATACACAGCCCACGTCGGCATATTCCGTAGACACCGAATCATCAGCGAGAACCGATCCAGTGTGAACGACAGAGGTGAAGCCGCTAGGACATATGAGAAATAAAAAGCTCATGTCGACATATTCGGGGGACACCGAATCACCAGCGAGAAACCGATCGTGTGAACGACAGAGGCGAAGCCACTCAGATGAAAAATAAACAGCCCATGTCGACATACTCGGGGGACACCGAATCACCAGCGAGAACCGATCGAGTCTGAACGACAGAGGTGTAGCCACTAGGAAAGATGATAAATACACAGACTACATCGACATCCTCGTGGACACCGAATCACTAGCTAGAGCCGATTCAGTATGAACCACGTAGGTGAATTCCCTAGAACAAATGAGATACACATATCAAATCGACGTATTCTACCGTCACTAAATCACCAAAGATAACCGATTACGCATAAAGATAAAGAGATACAAGAACATATGCGAAATAAACAACCCACATCGACATACACGACCACCACCGAATCATCGCCATCAATAGCCCATAGGGAATGGATGATAGTGATATCACAACTAAGACAGAGAGAAATAAACAGCCCATATCGAAGTACTCGATAGGACCACCGAATCACCAGCGAGAACCGTCGAGTACGAACGACAAAGGTGAAGCCACTAGGACAGATGAGAAATACACAAATCACATCGACTTACTCGACGAACACCGAATCACCAGCGAGAACCTCGAGTATCAACGATAGAGGTGAAGCCCAGGATAGATGGAAAACAAACGACTCATGTCGACATACTCGGTGGACACCGAATCACCAGCGAGAACCGACGAGTATGAACGACAGAGGTGAAGCCACCAGGACAGATGATAAATACACAGCCCACGTCGGCATATTCCGTAGACACCGAATCATCAGCGAGAACCGATCCAGTGTGAACGACAGAGGTAAAGCCGCTAGGACATATGAGAAATAAAAAGCTCATGTCGACATACTCGGGGGACACCGAATCACCAGCGATAACCGATCGAGTGTGAACGACAGAGGCGAAGCCACTAGGACAGATGAGAAATAAACAGCCCATGCGACATACTCGGAGGACACCGAATCACCAGCGAGAACCGATCGAGTCTGAACGACAGAGGTGTAGCCACTAGGAAAGATAATAAATACACAGACTACATCGACATCCTCGATGGACACCGAATCACCAGCTAGAGCCGATTCAGTATGAACCACGTAGGTGAATTCCCTAGAACAAATGAGATACACATCTCAAATCGACGTATTCTACTGTCACTAAATCACCAAAGATAACCGATTACGCATAAAGATAAAGAGATACTAGAACATATGCGAACTAAACAAGCCCACATCGACATACACGACCACCACCGAATCACCATCAATAGCCCATGGGGAATGGATGAAAGTGATAAAACAACTAAACTGATGAGAAATAAACATCCCATGTCGAAGTACTCGATGGACACCGAATCACCAGCGAAAACCGATGGAGTACGAACGACAAAGGTGAAGCCATTAGGACAGATGAGAAATAGACAAATCACGTCGATATACTCGAAGAACATTGAATCACCCGTGAGAATCTCGAGTATCAAAGATAGAGGTGAAGCCACCAGGATAGATGGAAAAAAGACGACCCATGTCGACATACTCGGTGGACACCCAAACACGAGCGAGAACCGATCGAGTATCAACGACAGAGGTGAAGCCACCAGGACAGATGATAAATACACAGCCCACGTCGACATATTCCGTGGACACTGAATCATCAACGAGAACCGATCTAGTGTGAACGACGGAGGTGAAGCCACTAGGACAGATGAGAAATAAACAGCCCATGTCGACATACTCGAGGGACACCGAATCTCCAGCGAGAACCGATCGAGTGTGAACGAGAGAGGCGAAGCCACTAGGACAGATGAAAGATAAGCAGCCCATGTCGACATGCTCGGTGGACACCAAATCACCATCGAGAACCGATCGAGTATAAACGACAGAAGTGTAGCCACTAGGACAGATCAAAATTATACAATCCATGTCGATGTACTCGGTGGACATCGAATCACCAGCGAGAGCCGATCGAGTATGAACCACAGAGGTGAAGCCATTAGGACAGATGGGAATTAAACAATCAATGCGACATACTGGGTGTACACCGAATCACCAACGAGAACCGATCGAGTATAAATGACAGAAGTGAAGCCATTAGGATAGATGAGAAATACACAACCTATGTCGACGTACTCGATGAACACCGAATCACGAGGGAGAATCGATCGAGCATAAATGACAGAAGTGAAGCCACTAGGACAAATGAGAAAGACAAAACCCACGTCGAGATATTCGGTGGACGTCGAATCACCAGCGAGAATCGAACGTGTATGAACGATAGAGGTGAAGCCACTAGACAGATGAGAAATAAACAACCCATGTCGACTTACTCGGTGAACCTTGTATCACCAGCGAGAATCGATCGAGTATGAACGACAGAAGTGAAGCCACGAAGAAAGATGAGAAACAGACAGCCCAAGTCGACATACTCGGTGGACACCGAATCACTGGCGAGAGTCGATCGAGTATGAACCACATAGGTGAAGCCACTTTGACAGATAAGAATTAAACAACATATGTTGACATACTCGGTGGACACTGAATCACCCGGGGGAACCGGTCGAGAATTAACGACAGAGGTCAAGCCACTAGGACAGTGAGAAATAATCAGCCCATGTATACATACTTGGGGGACGGCAAATCACCGGCGAGAACCGATCGAGTATAAACGATTGAGGTCAAGCCACCAGAACAAATGAGAAATACACAGCTCAAACGACGTATTCTACCGTAACTAAATCACCAAAGATAACCGACTAGGCATAAAGATAAAAAGATACTAGAACATATGCGAACTAAAAGGCCCACATCGACATACACGACCACCACTTGAATCACCATCAATAGCCCATGGGGAATGGATGATAGCGATAAAACAACTAAGACAAATGAGAAATAAACAGTCCATGTCGAAGTACTTGATGGACACCGAATCACCAGCGAGAACCGATCGAGTACAAACGACAAAGGTGAAGCTACTAGGACAGATGAGAAATACACAAATCACATCGACATACTCGACGAACACCGAATAATCAGGGAGAACCTCGAGTATCAATGATAGAGGTGAAGCCATCAGGATAGATGGAAAACAAACGACCCATGTCGACATACTCGATGGACACCGAATCACCAACGAGAACCGACCGAGTATTAACGACAGAGGTGAAGCCACCAGGACAGATGATAAATACACAACCCACGTCGACATATTCCGTGGACACCGAATCATCAGAGAGAACCGATCGAGTGTGAACGGCAGAGGTGAAGCCACTAGGACAGATGAGAAATAAATGGCCCATGTCGACATACTCGTGGGGACACCGAATCACCAGCGAGAACCGATCGAGTATGAACGACAGAGGCGAAGCCACTAGAACAGAGGAGAAATAAACAGCCCATGTCCACACCTTTGGGGGACACCGAATCACCAACGAGAACCTATCGAGTATGAACGACAGAGGTGAAGCCACTAGGATAGATGATAAATACACAACCTACATCGACATCCTCGGTAGACACCGAATCACCAGCAATAGCCGATTGAGTATGAACCACGTGGGTGAAGCCACTAGAACAAATGGAAATTAAACAATCCATGTCGACATACTCGGTGGATACGGAATCACAAGCGAGAACCGGGATGGAGAATAAACAACAGAAGTGATGGTATCTGGACACACAGCCCACATTATTCGATCGCCACTGAATCACCGGCGAGAATCGATTGAGTAGAAAGCTGAAGAGGTACTAGGATAGTATACTCCACCGGCACCAAATCACCGACGTTAACTGATCGTATATGGACGACAGAATCGATGTTACTAGGGCTAATGGGAATGCACACCATAAGTCAACATACTCAAACGCCGCCGAATCACCGAGAAGAGTCGATCGGGTATCGGCAGATGTGAAGCTCCTAGAGCATATGGGGTTCACCGCCACTAAATCGCCGCCAATTACCGATTGGGTATGTACAATAAAGCTAAAGCTACCAAGATAGTTATGGGAATGCACATCCCACGTCGATTAATATATATATGAGTATATTCTATATCCGGCTATAGAATAGCTTATTCTGTAGCCACTTCAGTTTTACGATACTTTTATCACAAATTTATGATAAATTGAAGCAAAATTACAACATTTGCGTTCACACAGTGTTACAAGCAAAACTATGGTAAAAGTGTAGTAAATCATGTAGCAAAATGTCGTAAATTACTATACTGAAGTGGCCACAGAATAAGTTATTGTGTGGCCGGCTATAGAATAGTAGTTCACTATACGTACGTACGTACGTACGTATACGTACGTACGTACGTACGTACGTACGTACGTACGTAGGTATGTATGTATGTATGTATGTATGTATGTATGTATGTATGTATGTATGTATGTATGTATGTATGTATATATACTGTAAGTTTATTCTGCGGGTATGTGCACTTTAGTTCACATCTGCACAGACCCCCAGTTGCAACACGTAACATAGGCCAATTGCAATACCCAGTACAGGGAGTTACAACATGGTCAACAGTTGCAACCCATATTGTCCACGATTGCAACTGACGACTCACCGAAGTTGTAACTGATGTCACGAAATATATTATACATTCCGTTGCAACTGGCGTAACTCATGTTGCAACTCGCCATTAATTTCATTGTAACCGAGATGCGTTGCAATTGGTGTCTTGGAACCGTTGCAACTGTATGTCCTTGTTGTTGCAACTACGGGGGTCTGTGCATCGGTGAACTAGAATGCGCATATGTGCAGAATAGACTCGCCGTATATATATATATAGGTACTGCAATTATATTATCATATCATAAAGTGTTGACCTATTCTGCACAACCTTCATGCATCACTAGAACTTTTGTTCCGAACTAATTATTCAAGAAACGAATAATAGAACACGAAATGCCTAACTGAAGGTTGTTAGATGTATTCTATTGGGCGTTAACATGACAGTTACACTATTCAATCTGAAGTGAATACGTATTGTCAAGTTTTTCACACTTGAAAATTATTCAAAATAGCAGTACATATTTACATATGTTGAATATTCCTAAGGAGTGGCATGCATGTGTGGATTCATTATGTTGTTAGGATAAGTATCTTATCATTAGCTAATTAGCTGCATGAGTTATCTCGGTAGGGTGCTGGCTATATATGTATGGTGTTGTCATTTCTATGAAGACAAAAAACAAGAAACAAAAATAGATGCCTCCATAGAAAAAGCAAATTGCCGGTTTCCTCTTGCTGTACCATCCAACCTATCAATTCCGTGTCTAATCATCTTGTCATATTTGGCATTTTAGATGTTCATTTTAGCTATATACGTAAAATGATATTAGCATATCAGTATTACAAAATAAAAGATGAAAAAAAAAACTTACATTGGAAAATAAGGAACCAATTAACTGCATCGTAGCTATAGGTTTAGGTGAATCAGTGGCATCCATGCCAAGTAATGCATTTGAAAGGGAAGCAACGATATCACCACCCAATGAATCAACAACACTACTGGCATCAAGTTCAGATGATGATAACGAACACAGAAGTAGTGCCCGTCCAGAAAATGCAACAGATGTGACAACATTCTTTAACTGGTGGGAAGCTGTAGCAGAAAAAAATTAAATGATTAGCTATTTTTTAGTAAAACGATTATGCTCTTGAAAAAAGTGCAAACTACAGATTACAAGCCTGTCGTAAGTCATGACAACAAAAAACTTCTACACAACAATAGGAAGTACAGTGCACATTTATTGTTAAACTTACTGTCTCTAAGGCTAACTGGAAGTTCGTTGCAACAAATGGAAGCACGAGGGGACTCGACATAAGACAGGATTGAAGTTGCAATGGAAACTGTTTCAGCAAGAGAATCATTCTTGCTATACTGATCATGATCCAGTAATTTCAGGATAACCTTGACAAATGCAGCCCTTTCTTCCTTTCCAAGATAAAATTTATCATGTTTCTCATCCAACATTTAACACTAGTTAAATAGTGCAACACCGTTTAACGCTTATGAATAAGGGACAGTAACAGCTCTATCCCTGGAATGCACAAAACACGTACTGGCTAGCGAGTATATAAGTGTTCACAAATCAGAAATAAACTGGAATCAATAGTTAACTTGGTTTTCTTCCCATATCAAGGCATCAGAGATTTAGAGTAGCATCTGTAACTGATCAGGAAAATAAAAGCTGGAAGGATATCAAAACTTACAATGGACTTAGCAATTTCCTTGGAAGGTGTTCTGGTTTTGAAAATAAAAATCTCGTGTTCCTAGGAACTTCCGCTGGAAAGGGGTATTCATTCCCACCAGATATAGGAACCTGGAAATGGAGAATGAAATATATAAATGAATCCACAACAAAAATTTGAGCCAGCAATATTTTGCAAATCAAGCTTTTACCAATTAGTACAACAGAAGATGCATTTATCTGATGCATAATGCATTGACAAGTTTCATATAATTCAATAAGGATTGCACATACAAGTATTATTAATTAGGTTTAACATACTATCCAAGACACTAGAAAAAATATCAGTCGTGTGTAACTAGTAATTTTACTCAAGTTGGCAAATTCGATGAGCTCCAGGGAAGCAATAGGATCTGAACCTAGATCAGTGGGTTAAGGGTGTGGGTGTGGGTGTACACGTTGACCACCCAAGCTAAAGTCATCTTTGACACGAATTTGGGTACCTATTTCTTCTTAATTAAATGCCACCTAGATCCTCCTAGGTTGGTTGGTTGAGTTTTTTCTCCCCCCCCAGGAAAGCAATGCCCATCTCAGTGTTTCAAGTAACAACTAAAAAGTGCTGGTATGTAGACACGGTGTGATTGGCACAACATTGGGGTTATATTATTGACCTCTTGAGCTGCCCTGCCACAATGGCCCACTGCATGTGCTTCATCACAAACACTCAATATTTCTATGTCATTTACAGCATGTTGGTGATCGGTCCAACTGTAGCCCAGTCAATACCTTTGAGAAAATTGTGTTTCAATCATTTTAACGGTTTGAAAGGCTTTCAACAAAAACTAGGACTACAGGAAGGCATGAAGGCTGTCGGAAATAAAACGAAAGTTCCATCCTCATGTGGCCCAAAATTCTGACAAAGACATGTCATTCGTTCAGCTATTTCCATAATTGTTTCATGGTTTTAAAAATGTGTGCGTCATCAAACTTTACCTCTTGAAATGGGTCTTTATCAATGTATTCATATCCATTGCACACCAAGTGAAGCGTCTTCCCATGCTTTCTCAAAATCCTGACGAGCAAACCTCCCTGTTTAATCAGATAACAATTCATTTACCCCCACAAGAATAGATCACCAAAGAGCAAACAGATTTGAACTATAAGTAGACAAAACATTGATTAGTGAGCGTTACCTGGACAACAAACTTGTCCCGTGATGCATTAAACATTTATATAATCCAAGCTCCACAAGAGCCTGTAGATCCTCAGGAGCAACATCACTCTTCGCTTTAATAAACCTAATCCACTGAAAACAAAACAACATTATTTGAGAAATTGGAACAGCAGGGTTGATAGAATGATAGCAGAAGAAAACAATGGTTTGTGCAGGGTTCCAATTACCAGGAACAGAAAAAACAGAGTAAGTATCTGGGTTCCAATAAGAAGATTCTCTGGTTTAATGTTTTGATCGGCGTCATATTTCCCATAAAGCTAAATGAGTGGTCGCGACAGCGATGCAATGTATTAAAATAGAGGAAATCAATACAAATGGGCTGCAGTTCATGATGCGTAGAACATCATATGTGCACCCGTCTCATATCAGACGAATGAACATAAAGGTTGTCTCACAACTCGAGCAGGAACCCTTGGTCAAAAAAGCACTAATGAGCATACTCCACATTTGTTGGACTCGAAGTAGGAAGTAAAATATATGGGAAAACAACATTAGGAGCTGGGGGAAAAAACCTATAACATGTAGACACATTGGTATAAGCATATATTGAACCTTTGATGCAAAAAAATCATCGTAAGAAATCAGAAACCGTGTCGAACACCGAGCTGGCTGGAACTTAGGTATAAGAAGTTAAAGTGCTAAACTGGACAAAGAAAGAGGTCATAATGTGTAAAATATCAAAATCAGATCATGACACGCTGAAAGGTCAAAGCTATTTCCATACGTCCATTTAACTAAACAGGAACGCAGCGCTACCTTCCACCTCCATACCAGCTTAAATAAGCATCCCCCACTATTGACATAAAAAAATCAAGCTGTACTCCCCACTATTGACATAAAAAAAATCAAGGTGTACTTACAGGTATGAACAAAACCGCTGCAGTATCAGGTACCATAGTAGACATCCGAAATCAGACACCATGGATAGCTTAACTTGTTCCCTCAGAAGTACATGTACACTTCCTGCACCTACCAACATAAAAGCAACAGAATGGAATAATTATAATGAATATCGAACGCAAAATCACATCATAAAGGCACATAAGTTATGTGGCATAACTTCAGAACTTCTGATGGCCATTTCTATATTTTCTATACTAAGGGCGTAAAAGATCAAGAAAGTGTTCTTTACTCATCTATAATAGCACACCCAGAAATAAAAGTAGCACATCTATTAACATATATCCTAGGCTGGAAAGTTATTGAAATTACTTTGTCCATGGGGAAACAAAGGATATATCTGTGTGGACATTTCACAACAAATAATTGACCAATGCTACTGATCAAGATGTGCAAAGATAATAAAACAGAAGACCACAATGAAGAAGGGGGACTGAGGAAGGTACGAAAATGTTGGTTGTTAGGATAGTTTTAGTTCATAACTGAAGAACCGTAATGCTCAGCAGTGTCTCCAAACAGAACAGAACAAACCCAACAAAGTGCAATATGAAACATCTGCAAGATCAAAATGTTTGGCTCTTAGTGATCCAAATGATTGGGTAGATAATTCAAAATACACGACACAGGAAGAGTGCCCGGGATTCATATTTATTGGACGGAGTTCTGAGCTACAAAAAAAAAAAACATTCAACCTACCCCAATTCTCACGTGCTCAGAGAAAGTGCCAATTGCAGCCGTTATACCACTGATAAGAAACATAGAGGCAGTGAATTAGATGATTCAGTGTTGGAGAGAATAGTTGCTTGATTCCTCCAAACCCTAGAAGGGTGGAATAGTTGGAGAGAATAGTTGCTTGATTCCTCCAAACCCTAGAAGGGTGGGAAATATAGTCCTATACATGGGCCTCTAATATGGGCCTCTAAATGGGCCATACACATACACCAACATTCAGAAGTTATAATGACTATGAAAAGATTAAAACATGGTCAACCCAATAGTTAATACATGTTTTAATGCATGTTTTACTATTCAGTAAGGCATAAATAAATGTTTGAATTTACCTTATGACACTTGAAATGATCTAGACATTGCCATTGCATTTTTGGAAAGCGTTAGCACAAAAGCCACTTATTTCAAGAATAGTGAAGAAGGCTAGTCATAACCATTGGTGTTGTGTATTTCTAAATGAAAAGGGAAAGAGCCACAGTAACAACCATAACACAGATTGATGCAATGGAATTCAGTATAGAACTCTTTGGCCACTACAGATAAATCAGTAGCAACTTTACGTTAATGATTCTCCATGAGACATGATTGGTGGAGCAATGGCAGGATTATGAAAAAGCCAATGTGAACCTGCATCAAGCATTCAAAATTAAGCGTCAACATGTACTTATTTCTTGATTTCATATAAAAAATCTACAAGATATGAGAAATAAATATCTGAAATCAAATCTGAATAAACATGAGGGAGGTACAGTACTTTGTAGTAATAACTCGGTGAACATAACGGAAAAAAATTGAAAGCTAAAACAACATGATCAATCACTGCAGACATGTAGAAATCTGAACCGCATCTCCTTGCATTCTAAGAGGGAAACATTACATTGTAACCAAAGTGAAACATCAGATAATTAAACTGCAGTTTTGCAAAGGGAGGAACTTTTATACAGCTGGCACAGAAAATGCAGGTTCAACATTGTTAGACACCTCTAGTAAGCGAAGAAGTTATAAGAATGGAACAAATTATGAGCCAGATCATATTAGAAACGACCAATGGCGAAATATCTTCCTAAATGGATAACTAACCAGTAGTTTTGCACAAGCTACAACCTTTAGAATGGCTGTCACAGAAATGAAGATTAAAATTGTGACCAACCTAAAGCAGTCAGTAAATATACTAAATAATGAGACATATTAAGGTAGATCCAATTAGAAATGACTGAAGTCATACCAATTTGAAAGGAACCATATTATTTCCTCATGACTAAGAAAACTGCAATCAATCTCAGAAGATACCCATAGAAGAGTAATGGGAAAATCCCTCCAGTGCCATCATCATAAACATGAAACCCCTATCAACCACCGATAAATTGTAACCCGTAGATGCCAGCCATGAAAAATTTTGTTCCCCTCTAAGCCACCGTAGCTCCTGCCATGACATATTTGCCCTTCAGTTCATCTAGCAGCCCTTCAGTTCATCGAGCACGACGATGGGCCGTCTCTTCCTCATGCTGCCGGACGCCCATCTTGCCCTACGTCGTCTCCCGAACTGCCTCTGCCCCGGACGCTCCTCCCACACTGCTCCGTCGTCAAAAGCCCTCCCCGAGCTCGACGCGCACGCCCTGCCTCCAATGGTCTTCTCCTGCGGCTGCCTTGTTGCGAGCAACCATTACTGTTGTACAAGTACAATATGAAAGCAAAACTGATAATTGCCACGAGCTGCTGAGCATGGCCGTAGACAGCAAAACAACCAATTCAAGGACGTGTGCTCTTCTTCTCCTTGTACAGGTTGCAGCGTTGTGGTAGAGGAGCCTCACTGCTCCCCAAAACAATCGGACGGGACCTGACTCCGATTTGTTCGTAGGAAGCGGGCGACAGATGCGGCAGCGACGGTAGGCGGCATCTGGACCGGGTTGCACCAGGGCGCGGCGACAATGGCCTCCGGACTGTTGCGGCGGCAGACGGCCACTGGATTTGGTGCGGCTACGATCTGCCTCCGGGTCCTCCTTCGAATTCATAATTCTTTTTGCAAATTTTGTGGCCCATCGTGCGGTTGTAGGCGGCCCTGGCGTGGCGACGGCGAGGCGCACCTGCCAATACGCCATGGATGTTGCCGGTGAGGGAGAGGAAAAGGTGAGGCCGTGAGGGAGAGAGAAGAGCACAAGGGCAGAATGGACATTTTAAAAATTTGACTGGTGGTCAAAACAATAATATTGGCATAAGGAGGATTACCAGTTTTGGCGGTGGCAGAGAAGGGATTCAGATTTAACCCATGGCATTGAAGGAAATATCCCAAAAGTAATTATAGAACCCAGATATCCCATTTTGCCATCATTTCTCCCATTGGAACTTTCGGGAGTAAGTAGGTAGACACGTCAAGAGTACGTGCTGCTTACCTAAAACCCAAGAATCTACCACCTACTAGGGTGACTTTTGTAATTGCAGCTCAATATACTTAATCATTTCAAAGCAGCCTCGATAGATTTGTTATGGTCCAAGCAAAGATGGATCTGTACCTTGAGCCTGCTGGAGGACGCTTCCCTTCATGGACTTTCCAAGATCATAGACACATATAGGCTTCCGCAAGACCACCTCCTGATGTGAAATAAATAGGGGGAAATGAGGGGAAGGGCTTACATTTCATCACAGTGGGTTTAATGTCAATCCCAATCGTGGGTCAGACGAGAGCACCAAAATCGAGCTGTAGAGCCCAAATTGAGTGTCCCACCACCCGGTCATGGCATCAAAATCAATGGCAACAACCAAAAATCCAGATTTGCTAGATAAATCTTCCTAATCTCTACAACTCATGAATTCTGGTGATGTCGTCCGCCACTGGCCTATTCCGTCCCCGCAAATCCGTATTCCGCTCCCTGCGACCCGGCGATTTAACCCCCCCCCCCCCAACCCACCCCCTTGGGGTCCGAAATCCCGCCTCCCTGCGATCGCAATTGCGCACTGACCCGAGGACTCGACCCCACCACGCCGCCAACTCCGCGTGATCCCCTCCCACCGCCTCCCCATACTGCGCAGTTCGCCCAACCCCCCAGCACTTCGTCATCGTGCAACGCCCCCCCCCCCCCCCCCCCCCCCCCCCCGCCTCTTCCCCGATCAGCAGCATGGCCGCCTCCACGTGAATCAGTTCGCCGCGGCAAACAGATCCTGCCGACGCTACCGCAATCACGGCGGCGCAGTTTCTCCCCACCACCACCTCAGTCACACCAAACAGAGGAAACGCGGCCGATTTGATCCAGGTTTCGGTTGATGAAATGATGCAAATTTCTCATGAATAGGACCTGATTTGCATCTGTTAATGCTTATTTTATCAGATTGTCGTTGTCGTCCGATTAAGCATGATGTATGCCTAATTGCCGTCCGGTTAGCATAGTTAATCTCTTACGGATTAGTGATTAATTCGTGATGTCAATCCTAAGAAATATTTTATGTAGGAGGGGAGCGGATTCAAATCTCTGTTTCCCAAATCCGAACTCAAAATCAAGGGAAATCTCCAAAATCCCCAAAAACTCTAACCCTAAAGATTGATGTTGGCATGAGATAACTTACCGCAGTCACTTGCTTGCCGTCGCCACCGATGTGTGCGCGGCATGGCGCGGGGAGCAGATCAGCACGACGGGGTCGCCGCAAGCGCGGTCGAGCCTCAGCTCAGCTCCTTCACGCCGTTGAGATCACGTGTACCATCGCCGCCGTGGTCGTCGTCGCGCCCGCGCCCGCCCTCGCCATCCCGCCTCGGCCTCACTCTCGCCGTTGACGGCGTCTACGATGGGCAAGGAGCCGACACGGTAGGCCACATCGACGGGGCCATCGACAGGAGTCGGGTCGGGACTCGGCGAGCCGCCGGGAGATGCCGTATTCTATTTGGGGAATTTTAGGGCTTTGGATCGGGGCCACGACCGTTTTTCTCTGCCGTCTAAGTCGGTGTAACGGCTTCTTGTGAATTGGGTCCTCTGGGCCGTTGGATCAACAAAAAGCCACGAGATCTACTTGGTTGTGAATATGTACTTTTTCCAAGTCAAATCTTGAACCTGTTTGTGGATTCCCTTATTCGAACACAACAAGAATTAACAGATTTTCCTCTAAAATGTTTAACAGATTTTTAAAAAAAATCTACTGAGCACATTTTTTTGGGATTGAATCTATTGAACACATCGATTGATCAAATAAGGAAAGGGATTTGATAAACTTCACCGGGGCATTATGGAGGCCACCCAATGCCCGGATTTTCTTGCTAGCCCTCACAGCGCGATTCCTTCTCTGCTCCTCTTCTCCAACTCTGGCGAGCTCTCCAACGGGTTAGTGTTTGGAATTGAGGTTAAGGTTCGAGGTTGGGGTTTCACCGGTGTCCACCGAACCTAGAAGAGGAGAGCCGGGGGGGTAGGCGGACAGGCGTGGTGGTAGGTGTGGTGGTAGTTTGTGGGCGAGCGGCGGGGACGCCGCCAGCCGGAGTGGTGGAAGAGGTGGTCAGGCCAGGCGGGGCGGGGGGCGAGGATGGCGGCGACCGGCAGACGAGCGCAAGGAGCTTCGAGCCTTCGACTCATCGACTGGAGGTTGACGAAGGCGAACGTCCGTTCATCGCTTCATCCAACGGCCCAAAATCCGGGCATTAGAGATGGAACTGAAATGCCCGGGCAGTGTATAGACGAGCCCGGACACTATGAAGATGATAGCAGAACCGTAAAACAAAGTAGATAAAGGAGCAAATATCTGGTGGGGAAATATCATAATGCATAAAAAATATTTTTTGTTATCTACAAAATTGCATCAGGATCTATACGAATTTTTTCAAAAAATAAATGGATAGATTTTGCCTTTGATATGCAAATTTTAAGATCGTAGATTATGGTGTGCACTATTCATCATACAAGTACTTTTTTTTTGTGTGGAAAGAGAACTTTATTGATTACTCAAGATTAGGATTACAATCTGGAGCAATCAGATGCTCGATACAACGAGGAATGCGCCCTCTCCACACCGCAGTGTGAGTTGTGCGCTTAGCTAATTGCGCGAGCTCATGAGCAATGGAGTTTAGTTCTTCTCACAGCCAAAAATTTCACATCCGGCAGGTTACGAGCTCTCTTGATCTCAAGGAGTTGATGAGGCCAGCACAGTCTGATTCAAGCATTATCGGTTTTCGAATCCATTCTGCAGCTAGTCTGAGTCCTTCAATGCAGGCCTCAATTTCAGCCTCTTCTGCAGGACTGCACTACGGCATGCAAACAGCACTCTCCATGCAGAGAGTAGGGCCTTCCCAGTTTCATCTCTAATTATCACCTCGACCCCAGCTTTCCAGTATCTACCTTTGCCCAACCAGGATCAGGCGGCCTCCAGTTCTCCTTGGGCCCTGTATAAGCTTGCTACTCTCTTCTTCTCTGCCGGGTTCATCAGCACCGCTTTTCCTTCCCTGAACCGAGGCCTTCACGTTGTTGGGCCATGAATACTGTGTCAGCGTAGCTGGTCAGAAAATGAACAGACCCCAATATGGTACCTGGGTGCTTATGATGCACAACTTCATTTCGTATATACCATACCCTCCAGAGTAGCAGCGCAAACAAGGCCGTCCTCATTTTATGGAGTGGAGTTATCCAGCAGTAAAAGTAACCAATCTGGTCATGTATTCCCCAACTCTGTTTCCGCAGGTAAATTCCACTTATCTCTCATGGCCTCCCTGAGGTATCTAGCATGTGGGCAGAGGATTAGTGCATGGTGTTCAGTTTCCACATCAGCCCACACAGGTTGCACTTATTCTCTGTTTCCAGTTTCCTCTTCCACTTACTGCATTTGGTCGGCAAGCAGCCCTGTGTAGACTTCCATGCAAAAATTTTGATCTTCTGCATTTTCCAGAATTTCTTCCACATGACCCTCACACCTGGTCCTTGGGCACTTGCTCCGGAGTAGTTCTCAGTGTATTTCAGATGTGCAGCCAGACGGTAAGCACTTCTGACACTGAATATACCAGTTTTCTCATAATGCCATGCAAGCACATCTTGCCCACAAGCCGGCAGCGCCTTTACACTAGAACAGATGTGCTGATTTATGAGAAAATTAAGGTGTCACCGACTGCTGTTAGTGACAAAAATTTCGTCATAAATCGTGATTTATGACTATTTAGGGTCCGTCAGCAGTCGAGTGTTGGGATCCTATTGGACCTTTTAATAACCGAAGGCAAGGCGAGCACAAAAATGAAACTAGCTAAGGGTTTTGCCTACTAGCGAAGGGAGCTTAGAGGTGATCAGTGAAGCCCCTACAATCTAGCCCTATAAAATAGGACCAGACCCCCACAGCGTCAGCCAACGGATTTCGGGCCCCGAGCCTCATTATCTCTCTGACGGGACGCGGAACTCAAGACAAGAGCGAAGACCCTTCGCACGGCACAGACGGGAGTTGAATCTGGAATTCTTATCTTCGGCTACTCAAGTGAAGGATTGGCTTCGCACGCGACTACAAGTCCCGACGACAACAATCACCCTTGAGGGCTTCGGGATAATCATATCGGCGATGGAAATTCTCTTTGAGGGCTTCGACAATTGAACAAATGATGTGTAAATACGCTTGAGGGCTTCGTTGTATCAACAAAGACTCAAATGTACATCACTGATTATATAAGTTTGTGTTGTGGAAATTCTTGTCCCAACATAGAATACGCTTGAGGGCTTCGTCGTATCAACGGAAATCGGGAGGAAGTCCCAGAGATAGAACATCCAGTGGAATGATCTTCGAACTACTTACGAAGACATGTACCAGAAATTTGAAAAGAAGAAAGCTTCGGGAAAATAATCCCAACGCTATTGTTGGCGGTCGTTAAATCATGTTTTGACCACCAACTTACCGGTAAATAAAAAGCATAACACCAAGATTCTATGCATAGTAGATAGGATTAATGCTACTCCACAAGTTTTGGTGGATATTTGGATGCAGGAGTGAATAATGGAAGAAAGTGAGCCCAGTCAGGGAAACTCCCTGGCCGGCCGGCCCCACCAGAGGCCGGTCGGCCCCATCTGGTGACCGCAAGCCCCGGGCTTCCTCCAGTGGGATGGAAACTGGTCCACAACGCATAATTCAAGGCCCAACCCAGCGGATTTGCGCCGACTTACCAGAGGTGGGCCATTTGGGCCTTAACTTGGCCCCTACTGCAGTTCTGCCGACCCCACGAAGAAACCGACCTTCGGACCGCCTTCAGGGAGTGATCAGGAGCGTCCAGGAGCAAGGCGGCGGCCAACTGCCACAGTGGACGGCCGGCCCGCCACCCTACGTGGCCGGCCGGCCGGCCTTGGCGCCACCGCCTCTCCAGCTTCGGCTATTTAGTCCCCTGGGTCCTGGAGAGGCTATAAATACCCCTGGCCGGCTGCAGAAACAATTCGCACCACACAACACACTTCATCCAAGTGTTTACCTTTTGTTTAGTAGTTACTTTGGGAGTTAGAGTAGAGTAGAGTAGAGTGAGAGCTCTCTCGGGCTTCCGGAGTCTTCTCGGAGTTTCGGTATAGCTCTTTTGTATCCTTACTCTTCGAGATATTCTTTCATTTAAGATATAATTAGTTTTATCTTTTTATTTTTTTAGTAGTTTTTTCTATTTAGTTTATTTATTCTGTTAAGTAAGTGCTCGTAGAAGTCTTGTTGTGGGATTCGTGATTGTTGGAGTAGACAAGTACGAGAGAGTGCCTTCGTCGGAGATGACGTCGGGTGAAATCTGTGCTTGTTTATTCTTAGATAGGGCTGCTCCGTTGATCAAGAATAGTTCCTCTAGGCGGGTTGTAAGCATGGCGCTTAGAGCTTGGCCTATGCACGTTTGGCACCCAACCCCACGGAGGATGGTAGCCGCGAGTGTATGTGACAGCTGCACCGGTCTCTGTAATCCACCACGTCCGGGTTGGACTCAGCAGGGTCTTAATTATAGTGCATGGATCCCCAGGGTGAACTAGCAGCATCGGTTGCCTTGGCACTTTCGTGCCCCGAAACGACATGACTTGTATGTGTATGAGCTTAGCTAGAGTAGATAACCTTTGTATACTTGACTGCTAGGAAGAGTAAATAATAGCTAAACATACAGGTAGCCTTAACTCTATCTCGTTGCTCTCCCAAATGTATACTACATTTTTATTTCTTTTATTACCTTGGATTGAAATGGTGTGTGCCACCTATATATATCATGCCAACTTACCCCCGTCTCAAGTATAGTTGATACATTATTTCTTCTCCAAATTATTCAATGCATTGCTACTATTCAGCTCCCTTTTGCTCTACTTCCCTGCGGAAATATAAATATGATAACCCTGGAATACTCCAAGGTGAAATGCTACAATGGTGATCCGTGCGCTTGCGGAATTAAAGAATTTAATTTTATCGCATGAGAACCGCCAACAAGCATTTCTAGCGCCGTTGCCGGGGAAGTAGCAGCTAGGAATATGAATAAATGCATTGTGTTTGTGAGAAAAATAGTTATCACTTACTTTTGCGGGCTTACCCTTGTCCTGTTTTTCTTCTTGTGGAAATTTTAAAAACAGGACGGTACATGACGGGTTTCGACCTACCTGAAAACTTCCACTCAGATCCAGAACAGTTCTTGAGGAAGGTTCGAGCAAAACTCACCAAACAGATCCACAATAACGCTCTGGCTCTTGAAGCGTCTCCTCCACCAGTTATCAGGGCCTCCTCATCAAACAACATGGCCGACCCGGTTGTCGAGAAGACGATCAATGACTTCTCCGCGCCAACCACGGAGAACATCCGCGTGGGACCCAACCCGCGCATCACCAACAAGGACTATGAGCTCAAGCCGGCCTTGATCAACATGATCTTGGCTAGTCCTTTCTGTGGGAAGCCGTCGGAGGATGCGAATGCTCACCTCCAAAGGTTCTTGATGACGTGCAACACCTTCGCCATGAAGGATGCACCTCAGGACGCCATCCGACTGCAGCTCTTCCCATTCTCTCTGTTGGGGAAGGCTCTCCAGTGGTTCTACGCGAACCAAGAGTCCCTCGACACATGGACGGCATGCTCCAATGCTTTCCTCGCCAAGTTCTTCCCGCTGGGCAAGACAACTGCCCTGCGGAACAAGATATCGAGCTTCCAACAGCTCGCAGATGAGTCAACCGCGGAAGCCTGGGACAGGATGCAGGAGTACGTTCTCTCATGCCCACACCATGGCATGGAGGAGTGGCTCCTTATACAGAGTTTCTACCACGGTTTGAGGCCGTCCGCCCGAGAGCACCTCGACGCCGCAGCAGGCGGCTCTTTCTTCTCTCTTAGCGTGAAGAACGCTAAGAAGTTGATGAGAAGGTGGCGGCCAACCAGACTCATGGTGAACGCCAAGCGGCGACCACCAAGACCCGTGGAGTGCACCAAGTGGAGACGATGGACATGCTCGCTATCAAGCTCGATCAGCTGCTCCGCAAGGTAGACTCTCCACAGGACGTGCAAGTTGCGGACTCCCGCATGACTTGTGAAGAGTGCGGCAACACAAGGCATATGGGCATCAATTGCCCAAATGCAAGGGAGGAATGCAATTTCCTCAACAATGGCAATGGGTACAGCTTCCAGAACATCTACGGTTGGAATTCCAGGCCCGACCTCTCCTTCAACAAGAATCAGGGAGGGTAACAATGGTAATCTTTCCCGCTATGAGCCATCTATCAAGAATCTAGTTCTCGGCAGGTCAAGATCAATGACAGTATTAGTAAGAAATTTCTTACTACGGATAGGCTTTAGAGAGCATAGATGCCAAGCTAGAGTCGTTCAGCACTGCTCTGTAAAATCAGCAAAGCCATAACAAAATACTAGGAAACGCAAATAGCACAAATAGCTTCAGCTGTGCAGGCTCCTCGTGCGGTCAACGCAAAGGAAAATGTTAGTGCTATCACCACCAGGGGCGGAAAAGGTACTGTGGACCCACCATACCCCAAGGGTGCAGAGAGAAAGACACCAGACACAGCTCCCAAGGAGAAGGCCGGTAAAAAGGTTCCAGAAAAGAAGGTCCCTGAAAAAGGAGACGCCGAAAAGGAGAGCTCCGAGAAGGAACCAACGACAGATCCTCCCGTTGAGCAGGCTCCACCCAAGGCAGCCCCTCATGAGTATTTTGACACTACAGGCTTGCCCTATCCCGACGCAGGAAGAAGCTCACTGTGGATGAGAGCTTCGATAAATTTGTTGAGGCTATCCGGCATATATATGTGCATATTCCTCTGCTTGATGCCATGCAGGTACCTACTTACACTAGGTATTTTCGGGACATCCTTAACAACAAGCGCCCCATTCCAGCAATGGAGGTGGTAAAGCTTACAGAAGAGTGCAGCGCGGCCATTCTGAACATCCTTCCGGAGAAGAAGAAGGATCCGGGGTGCCCTACCATCCCGTGTTCAATTGGCAGCCAGCATTTCTCTCAGTCGCTTTGTGACTTGGGTGCAAGCGTGAGCGTTATGCCCAAGACGGTATATGACAGGTTAAACTGTACGTTATCGCCTACGGCTATGTGCTTGCAGCTCACAGATCAGTCCGTTCGTCATCCTGCGGGTATAGCCGAAGACGTTCCCGTACAGATTAGAAACTTCTTCGTCCCCGTCGACTTTGTTATGCTAGATATGGAAGTGGATGTCAAGACCCCTCTCATTCTTGGGAGGCCGTTCTTGAGCACCACCAACGCCAACATCGACGTGGGGGCAGGAGAAATACACCTGGATTTCAACAGTAGGGAAGAAACGTTCAACTTCAAGCCCAAGGTTGAGCAATGCAAGCAACGAAAGGCCATAAATGGAAAGGACCCAGGGGAAGTGGAGAGGATTGAGATTACTCCATCCATGCCACAGCCAGACAAGCTCATTGCATACATGAGAAACTATCTGGCAAGAGAGAATGCAAGAAGGCCAGCCAACTATTGGAGGACTCCAAGGAAGATGTCTCAGCCACCAAAAGCACCGCAAGCCCCTCTTGCTCCTCCATCACAAGAAGGAGTAGGCGAGTCACAATCGCCTAAGAAGAGGAGAGCAAGGCGCTCCAGGAAAAAGAAGGCAGCTACGGTATCGACCGAGGAGAGCACAACAAAGGCAGTAAAGAAAAGGTCGCCGCCACAAGCACAAAGAAGACAACCAAAGTGTGGCGGAAGAAAGAAGGAACCTCAGCCTCGCCAGATTCTCCAGCGAGCAAGGTCCAAACAAGTTGAAACGACATGGAGAACGTCTAGCTCAAGACGTAAAAATGAGAGCCCTCCGATTGGGGAGGCCATCCCAATCGTTATCTCAGCTAGGCCTAGCGCTTGTTTTTTCTTTCATAAACAATGAAAACAAAAAAAAATAAAAAAAATTAAAAACAACAAAAATAATAGGATTCCCGGCAATGCCTATTAGGGGCTAGCCACTTGTATCATCCTCGCTCTTTTTTGCAGGTTAAGAAGGAGGAGGAAGAGCCTGAATCAAGCTTAAGTCTTGCAAAGACTCAAACTTGAGGAGGGCTGACAGGTAAGAAGGAGTTCAACACTAGCTCGAGTCTTATAAAGACTCAAGCTTGGGGAGGACCCCAGGTAAGTATTTCTAACTTTCTTAATAAATAAATAAACTCCCTGTTTCGAATAAATGCTAGAATCTTGGTGTTGTGTTACACTTAAGGGAAATGATGACAGTTACAAATTAGCTTCCATGTGCCGCATAGATGCAACCTCTACTCCTGACATACGTGTTATTTTTATTTGAGCATGATCACATCATGAGTCTTGCTTATTTCCGTGGGTTGCATTTGTAAACCAAGTCTGAGCATTGTGGATTGTGATATGGCATGATTATGACTTGTTGCAATCTCTTAGTATGGTTTCATCCAGAGATGTTTTTCTTGAATTGCTGCAAGTACCTAAAACCCTTCCGTTTTGGCACCACTTCTCTTAGTGTGAGGATTTATTTACATACTAGAGCCATATCGTAATATTCGAAACAGCCCCACTCATAGCCATTTGTTTAAGTATTGAGTTAGTTAAGGTTTGATGTGCTCTTGAACTAAGCACTCCTAATTTTGGTCATAATCCCTTCGCGTGTGTTTTCGAAAATTTCTCTCACCAAATAAAAGGGGAATGTTTGGATAAATCAACCATACATTTTTTCAGAGTTTGTAAAACAGCTGGTCCATCCAAAAGCTCAAGAATATTTCAAAATGTTTCTTTGAACCATGCAAAAATTTATGGCCCCTTGCACCATGGAGTAGTAAAAAAAAACTCCGTGGTTGCATGACAAAAGTCAATGGCATATGGTTCCTATCTTAAACATCTTGAGCAAAATAAAGGACCAATAGTTTTCAAAACCCCCTTCCACAAGTGCGAGTTCATTTTCTCCCCTCCATCATACCATTCTCTTATGACCAAAATATAAGGAGTTGCTATATTGATTGAGACTCATTCTTTATCTTTACAACATATGCATGGCATTTGTGCATTCCTTACCAAGCTCCACATACAAAGCCTCATTGGTAGAAGGTAGGATGAGTGAAGCTTGTAGGTATAGACTCACATAAGGCTGTAAGAGAAGGTCTGCCAGAACGAAGGAGAAATTTTTACACCTTACCTTGCAGTACATAAAAACTCTGGATGCATACTTGCTAGATGTTTACTTGTCCGAAAGTGCCGTTCTAGTATTCAATGCTGCATGACAAGGTGTAACATATAAGCCCCACGATTTTTGCAACACTCATGAATATTTTGTGCTCTCGTAAACTTACCACTATAGGGAGTACGTTGTTGCATCTTTATTACCCATGGGGCACTTCTTTGTAACTCCTGATCCGCCGGTACCCTGAGTTGAGTTTGCTCGGGACGAGCAAAGTTTAAGCTTGGGGAGGTTGTTGGCGGTCGTTAAATCATGTTTTGACCACCAACTTACCGGTAAATAAAAAGCATAACACCAAGATTCTGTGCATAGTACATAGGATTAATGCTACTCACAAGTTTTGGTGGATATTTGGATGTAGGAGTGAATAATGGAAAGAAAGTGGGCCCAGCCAGGGAAAACTCCCTGGCCGCCCCTGCCCCACCTGGTGGCCGCTGGCCCCGGGCTTCCTCCAGTGGGCTGGAAACCTGGTCCACAACGCATAATTCAAGGCCCAACCCAGAGGATTTGCGCCGACTTACCAGAGGTGGGCCATTTGGGCCTTAACTTGGCCCCCACTGCAATTCTGCCGACCCCACGAAGAAACCGACCTTCGGACCGCCTTCAGGGAGTGATCAGGAGAGTCCGGAGCAAGGGGGCGGCCAACCGCCACAGTGGCCGGCCGGCCGACCTTGGCGCCACCGCCCTCCAGCTTCGGCGATTTTAATCCCCTAGATCCTGGAGAGGCTATAAATACCCCTGGCCGGCTGCAGAAACAATTCGCACCACACAACACACTTCATCCAAGTGTTTACCTTTTGTTTAGTAGTTACTTTGGGAGTTAGAGTAGAGTTGAGTGGAGTGAGAGCTCTCTCGGGCTTCCGTAGTCTTCTCGGAGTTTCGGTATAGCTCTTTTGTATTCTCACTCTTTCGAGATATTCTTTCATTTAATATATAATTTGTTTATCTTTATTTATTTCTTTTAGTAGTTCTTTTCTATTTAGTTTATTTATTCTGTTAAGTAAGTGCTCGTAGAAGTCTTGTTATGGGATTCGTGATTGTAGGACTAGACAAGTACGGGAGAGTGCCTTCGTCGGAGATGACATCGGGTGAAATCTGTGCTTGTTTATTCTTAGATAGGGCTGCTCCGTTGATCAAGAGTAGTTCCTCTAGGCGGGTTGTAAGCATGGCGCTTAGAGCTTGGCCGATGCACGTTTGGCACCCAACCCCACGGAGGAGGATGGTAGCTGCGAGTGTATGTGACAGCTGCACCGGTCTCTGTAATCCACCACGTCCGGGTTGGACTCAGCAGGGTCTTAATTATAGCGCATGGATCCTCAGGGCGAACTAGCAGCATCGGTTGCCTTGGCACTTCCGTGCCCCGAAACGACATGACTTGTATGTGTATGAGCTTAGCTAGAGTAGATAACCTTTGTAGACTTGACTGCTAGGAAGAGTAAATAATAGCTAAACATACAGGTAGCTTTAACTCTATCTCGTTGCTCTCCCAAATGTATATACAATCTTATTTCTTTTATTACCTTGGATTGAAATGGTGTGTGTTGGTATTTCTTACGTCACGAATAAATCCGCAAGCGTACGGAGAATACCGTTGTAGCACTTCACCCGTGAGTATTCAAGGGTATCGTTAATTTATATTTTCCCAAAGGAACGGAGTGGAATTATCTTCTAGTCTAGCTCGTCCAAGGACACAAAGAAGGATGGTAGGTATGGGTAGAGAGGATTCCTATGGATGAAGTTCTATCTGGAATAAGGAAGAGTAAACACAGCAGGGCTGTCACCACCTACTGGCAAACCCCCCTACTAGAACACGTGACACTAGGGCAATTAGGTGCCTAGGCCAGTCCTAGGGTCACGTGACAACAAAGCAATTAAGTCTTCGCTGCCAGACCGATTCCAAGAAGTCAATTCACTAGAACAGAGAGGATTAAGCAAGTAGGGCTGTCACCACCTACCGGCGACTCTCTCTTAGGACACGCGACACTAGAGCAATTAAGTCCCTATGCCAGTCCCAAGGTCACGTGACAACAAGGCAATCAAATCCTAGCTGCCGGACCTATTCTAGTTCACAAGACTAAAGATAAATTCCGCCTCTAAATGCTTACTTGAATGGAACGATGATCATGCAAGCAAGTAAAAGAAGAACTTATACTAGAATAGAAATATTCAATCCAATAGAAGATCAAGAATACTCACTTGTAATGAAGATGAACGACGAACGAACGATGAACGAACGACGAACGAACGATGAACGATGAACGAACGACGAACGAACGATGAACGAACGAAGAACACTTCACTATGAATAAGTATCCTCCAAGGTACAAGATTTGGGCAAGGTCCTCACAAGGGGAGGACTACCCTTCTCTCCTACCCTACTCTCTCCCTATTCTACTAGTGTACAAGGGGCTCTAGGCCCTTGGGGTGGAATGAGGCTCTCCTTCTTGTGTGTCTTGAGGGGAGGGGGGTACCCCTTTATTTATAGCCTCCAAAGGCGGTGGAATTGAGGCGGTTCCTTAGGTCGGTGGCATTGATTGCAGGCAGAACCGACCTTGGTACGTCGGTGGGGAACCGCCACAGAAAAATGGGCCAGAAAGGCTACTGTAGCAGGTCGGCCGACCTACTGTAGCAGGTCGGCCGACCCCCCCTTGGCCCCTATGGCCTTGGGCCTTGGTGTAGTGGTCCATGGGGTCCTCATAAGGCCTCTCCCCGGTGTATGGCCCAGGATGAGTCCAGATGACTGTATTTTGGCCTTTTCTCTATCCCGGGTGATTTCTGCGATGACCGTGGACTTGCCGGAGTGATATCCTTCTTGGGCTTGGCCAAGGAGTCTCCCTTTGGGTTCTAATGATGTATTCAATGTGTTGACCCAAAGTGAATAGGGTTTGTATCCCTTTTGGTGTATGTCATCCTTGGCTGCCGATGCTGATTACTCGGAGTGGTGTCCTCTTTGGAATATGGTATGGGTTGATTTGGTGGGTCCATATATCCTTGCCATTGTTGAGGATCTCCAAGGGATGATCTTTCTTCATATCTCCTTGATATTGGGCTTTTGGGGAGATTTCCTTATGAAGGGGAAATTCGGTGTTTGCAGAGTGGGCCTTTTATGCTTCCTTTTCCCCGGTTCCTATGAAATGCAGCTGCACTCACAAATTCACCAACACTTGTGGAATTGGTTAGTAATAAACTCCTACCACTATGTTTGGTGTTCATTTTAATTCTTTTATGAAGGTAAATGACGGTAAAATTCTTGCTCTAAGGACCGTCAACAACTCCCCCACACTTAGCCTTTGCTCGTCCTCGAGTAAAGTTGAAGGACTAAGGTGGAACAAAACTCCCTTTGGTATGATGCTAGCATACAAGTTATTCCAAGCCATACCTGCACCTGTGAACTTTGATGTGTCTACCATGTCATCTTGGGCGGTTGAGGAATGGAACGGTCTTGATTCAAGTCATCAATACTCCCCTGTTGAGCAACTTGGGTTTTTTTTTTTGATAGATTTTCAAAATAAAACATAGCTTGTACTCCTCGAATGATACTCTCAGATCGCTCAGTGTGTATGATTCCTCACCAAGGCATTTGAGTTGCCTCTTTTCATCCTACATCTACAAATGGCTTTTTGTGGAGCTTGGTAGGGATGGAAAGGAGCATACTTGCATCACTTATATTGCTAAGTCAAAGAGTGGATCCAAAGAGAAAACAAGTCATACAATCTGATCAAGAATGTGCATGTGTGTGGATATGTGTATATGATGGTGAATGGAATGAGATGGATACCCCTTGATGTGCGATGATGTCTCTCTCTTGATTGATTTTCATTTGAGAGCATGGCTATCACCATTTTTTTTTCTTCTTTCTTCTTTTTTTTTTTCACACTCAGCATGCTAGAGCATGTATTTCTTTTATTCATGCTCCTCATGCATGTGAGTACTCTCTACTTCTTCTTCTTTTTTTTTTTTTTTTCAACAACCTTTTTTCTTTTTTTTTTCGATAGCCATGCCTCTTTTGCAAGGATATTTTAGAGAGAGACATCAACAACAAGTGATGGAGTATTTATTTTTGGTGAATGGGTGGATGGAAAAGGTGTTGCTAACTTCCAGTGTAGAAGTTTAGCATGTTTTGTGGTGGTGGTGTATGTGTACGTGATCTTGATCATGAAAGTATGACAAGCATCTCACAAGGGTCACAACAATTTGACAAAGCTCAAAGTAATAACAAGCAGCATTTGTAGAGGTTTTCAATGTGATCATTATTTGGCTCTGGTGGGAAAATGAGATCATTGAGGAGTGCAAAGCTATAGATTTTAAATTTTTCAAGATAAATTCCCAAGCACTCTTATACAGAAAAAGCAAGATTCCTCTCATCCAACCATATCACATTCGCCAACAACTTAGATAAACATGGGGTCCTATGAGATTGGTGTGTTCACAAGCAACAGAGTATGATGCGAGGAATAAAGAGTATGCAGGCCAACCATGCAGAAGTATGTTGGTTGAGGGGATAACAAGGTTTCTTTTATCATTGAGTTAAATTTTAGTGATCGACTCATAAGATTATTCTAACTCATGAGTTAGGGAGAGAGAGTAGTAGGGTAGAATGCGCAAACCATCGCGTTGGATGAAGTGGAGACCAAGAGTGGCCATAGGAGATCAAACCAAAGTTACGATCGAACTTTCTTTTCTTGTGCCCGATGACTCCACTCCATAGCGTGTTTGAACGGTGCGATGTTTGTGCATTGTGTTGGTGGGAGATCTCGAGTGTGTGCTTGATGAAGAACGAGAGGTCTCCCCCACACTTGTTCTTGTACCTAGACTTTTTTTATTCAAAGCAAACAAAAGGATATGGAAATAAAAAGGACTCTACCGGGGTTAAAGACCGGTGAGCCTTAGTTAATGAATATGACAAAATAACTCAAGGCGCGTTATATGTTTGAAAGGGAGATAAAAGCGCCTAGTTTATTCATATAAATTCTTTTTTTATTGAATTATTTTATTTTATTTTAAATTTTATCATGTAAAGAAGTGCAACACAAGAGATAACTTCCGGTTATCCTGTCGGCAAGGGCATCGTCATTTTAAGTCTGACGAGCAAGACTTTTCTCCGTCATAATTAGTTTGATGATGTGGCTCCGGAGAATGTCTGCAAGGTTAGTGCCAAAATACAACCACGATATTTGCAATATTTATGATAAACAAAAGCATCTACAACCATCCTAAAGAACAAATAGCAAAAGAAGGCCTTAAGGGGGTTGTAGAGCTTAAGCGCGGTTCTGGCACAACCAAACATTGACTCTAGAGGAGGATCATATGAACATGCATCTTGTGGGTTTTCAAGAAAGAAGCTCTTATGCTCATGCAAAGATTCATGTTGTTCAAACACTAGAGTCGACGCCTCAAGAATGTCCATAGCCTGGAAGTTTTTCTTGTCAAGAGGTTCTTGATCGCCAACAAGAACGGCGTATGGAGGGCTAGAGGTAAGAGGCTCAAGATCGAGTGATGGTGATGAGGATCGTTGGGTTAGGAACAATTCTTTTGCTTTATCCTCATCTTGGGTGGAAAACTTCTCATTCTCATGTAGAGCAAGCTCGGGTGATGTGAAAAGGGATAGAAATTTCACTTGCTCAAGTGGTTCATGATTGATCTGAGGTTTTGCCAAAGGATTTTGAGTGGTAATGGTGGCGAAAGAGGTTTTCCCAAGACTTGCCTTCATATCCTCCTTGAGAAATGGTTCCTTGAGAGGATCGGGAGGAGTAGGAGGCATCTTTTCCCAAGTGTAGTTCGAGGTGTTTTCATAATCATCAGAAAGATCTTCCTCGAATAAAGGGAACTCAAGAGGTTGAATTTCTTCTTCCTCCTTCATTGTTCTTGGTACAGGAGAGGACTCAACAGGCGAATCTTGGGATGTGGTCGATGTAAGGTTCGACTCGGATGTTAAGGGCTCCTCATGGCTTGACTCTTGGAGGGGTATTTTCAGATCATCAACATAGGAAGAGTTTTCTTGGATAAGTTCTAGGAGCGCTCTTCCTTCTGTCGGGGTTTTGGTAGCAAAAGACCCTCCAGCGGTGATGTCAAGGTATAGGGCGGAGTCCTTGTCTAGACCCATATAGAAGTGTTGCAATAACATGTGGTCGGGAATAGACAAGTTTGGGCCGGAAAGAGTTAGCAAGGAAAACCTAACCCAGGCCGCACCTATAGACTCCTTCTCGTTCTGACGAAAGTGGAGAACTTCCATACGGAGAGCAACGACGCGGGATAAGGGAAAGAAGGCTAAGCAAAATTTATCTCGAAGCTTTTCCCAATCACCGAACGTGCTTCCGACAGCCAATATGTACCATTGTTTCGCTCTCTCTTGAAGGGAGAAAGGAAACAACTTCCATTTTACTGTTTCTTGTGACATGCCTTGGATCATGACGCATGAACACAAGTGCTCGAACTCTCGCAGGTGGTGATACGGATTTTCATGGTCAAGTCCAGAGAAGGGTCGTTCCCGTACCATGGTTATAAAGGCGGGGTGGATTTGATAGCCAGATGAGGAAATAGGTTTTGAAGATGATGGTGGCTCAAAGAACTCTCGCCTTGGAGCAGAAAATGATTCGATTGTAGGTTCTGGCTCCATGATAAATGTTTTTGGTATTTTCTTTTAGTGGATAGGTAGTGATGGGGATAGGATAGGAAGGATAGATGGTGGAAGCTTGATGATGGAAAGAAAAACAAAAGAAAGATTTTTTTTTTCGAAGGGTACAATACGAGGACCAACTAGGTTCGAAGATAAAAGCAACAACCGTTCCCCGGCAACGGCGCCAGAAATGCTTGTTGGTATTTCTTACGTCACGAATAAATCCGCAAGCGTACGGAGAATACCGTTGTAGCACTTCACCCGTGAGTATTCAAGGGTATCGTTATTTATATTTTCCCAAAGGAACGGAGTGGAATTATCTTCTAGTCTAGCTCGTCCAAGGACACAAAGAAGGATGGTAGGTATGGGTAGAGAGGATTCCTATGGATGAAGTTCTATCTGGAATAAGGAAGAGTAAACACAGCAGGGCTGTCACCACCTACTGGCAAACCCCCCTACTAGAACACGTGACACTAGGGCAATTAGGTGCCTAGGCCAGTCCTAGGGTCACGTGACAACAAAGCAATTAAGTCTTCGCTGCCAGACCGATTCCAAGAAGTCAATTCACTAGAACAGAGAGGATTAAGCAAGTAGGGCTGTCACCACCTACCGGCGACTCTCTCTTAGGACACGCGACACTAGAGCAATTAAGTCCCTATGCCAGTCCCAAGGTCACGTGACAACAAGGCAATCAAATCCTAGCTGCCGGACCTATTCTAGTTCACAAGACTAAAGATAAATTCCGCCTCTAAATGCTTACTTGAATGGAACGATGATCATGCAAGCAAGTAAAAGAAGAACTTATACTAGAATAGAAATATTCAATCCAATAGAAGATCAAGAATACTCACTTGTAATGAAGATGAACGACGAACGAACGATGAACGAACGACGAACGAACGATGAACGATGAACGAACGACGAACGAACGATGAACGAACGAAGAACACTTCACTATGAATAAGTATCCTCCAAGGTACAAGATTTGGGCAAGGTCCTCACAAGGGGAGGACTACCCTTCTCTCCTACCCTACTCTCTCCCTATTCTACTAGTGTACAAGGGGCTCTAGGCCCTTGGGGTGGAATGAGGCTCTCCTTCTTGTGTGTCTTGAGGGGAGGGGGGTACCCCTTTATTTATAGCCTCCAAAGGCGGTGGAATTGAGGCGGTTCCTTAGGTCGGTGGCATTGATTGCAGGCAGAACCGACCTTGGTACGTCGGTGGGGAACCGCCACAGAAAAATGGGCCAGAAAGGCTACTGTAGCAGGTCGGCCGACCTACTGTAGCAGGTCGGCCGACCCCCCCTTGGCCCCTATGGCCTTGGGCCTTGGTGTAGTGGTCCATGGGGTCCTCATAAGGCCTCTCCCCGGTGTATGGCCCAGGATGAGTCCAGATGACTGTATTTTGGCCTTTTCTCTATCCCGGGTGATTTCTGCGATGACGTGGACTTGCCGGAGTGATATCCTTCTTGGGCTTGGCCAAGGAGTCTCCCTTTGGGTTCTAATGATGTATTCAATGTGTTGACCCAAAGTGAATAGGGTTGTATCCCTTTTGGTGTATGTCATCCTTGGCTGCCGATGCTGATTACTCGGAGTGGTGTCCTCTTTGGAATATGGTATGGGTTGATTTGGTGGGTCCATATATCCTTGCCATTGTTGAGGATCTCCAAGGGATGATCTTTCTTCATATCTCCTTGATATTGGGCTTTTGGGGAGATTTCCTTATGAAGGGGAAATTCGGTGTTTGCAGAGTGGGCCTTTTATGCTTCCTTTTCCCCGGTTTCCTATGAAATGCAGCTGCACTCACAAATTCACCAACACTTGTGGAATTGGTTAGTAATAAACTCCTACCACTATGTTTGGTGTTCATTTTAATTCTTTTATGAAGGTAAATGACGGTAAAATTCTTGCTCTAAGGACCGTCAACAGTGTGTGCCACCATATATATCATGCCAACTTACCCCCGTCTCAAGTATAGTTGATACATTATTTTTTCTCCAAATTATTCAATGCATTGCTACTATTCAGCTGCCTTTTGCTCTACTTCAGCGGAAATATAAATACGATAACCCTGGAATACTCCAGTGAAATGCTACAATGGTGATCGTGCGCTTGCAGAATTAATGAATTTAATTTTATCACATAAGAACCGCCAACAGCTATACAAAAGATGAAGAGGCCAACCAAGGCAAACGAAGGCTAAAAAAGCAAGGATACAAAGATTCGCCTCGAAAATAATAACCTTCGGGTAAAAAACCCAGAAAAAGGCTTCGTTCCTAAAAGAAGGAACGGAAGCTACAGAGCTGAGTTTTTTGACTCCAACAAAACCGGTAGTCAGAAAACCAAGCGCAAAGATCAAAAAGAAAAAGACTTCGTGCGAAAAGAGAAAAGCACGGGTCCAAATAAGAAATCGGTCAACCAAAAGAAATGGCTTAGGAAAAAGCGAATCTCAAAGGCCTACACGGCAGAAAAGGCCACAAATGCAATAAATTTACGAAACGCATCAATATACC
>JAAXCT010002271.1:55000-84393 GCA_012490785.1 Eragrostis nindensis | reverse complement strand
AATAACCTAGAAAAAGAATACAGGCCCAGAAAAAATTACCTCTTTTTTCGAGAACCCTTTAGAAGTTTCTATCCATATGTGTTCTGATGCCAATTCTAAAGATATACTAAATCCAGCAGTGGTTAATTGAAATTGAGAGAATAAGCTAATGATTTTGACTTTACTTTTTTTGTTTTGATTCTGAAATCACCTTCAGCAGCTAGGACTCCTGTGAATAATTGGTTAGATACATTGACTTTCTATTCAAAAAAAAAAAATTCCTGGATCCGCTTAAAAAAACTCGCTATACTTGGCTACGCATATGTATGCATTTATGCTCGTAGCCTATATCTGCATCCATAGACGTTTTTTCATTGTGTGTAGAAAGAGCTACATACCCTATCATATTAATATATTACTTACGCTAAAAAATTACTTACGCTAAAAAATATCTGTATTATGATCCTGGAAATACATGAGCAAATTAGGCCCCGTCGGTTCTAGACAATCTTATTTTTCTGCACATAAAGAAATAAAGAAGCCATTGCAATTGCCGGAAATACTAAGCCTACTAAAGGCACGAAAATAGAGGGTAAGTTTAAATCTGTCATAGAATAGGTGTCTCAATTCCAATTTACTATTTCTATCTATTCAAAATATATCTTAAGATTCTTAAGATATAATTAAGTATATCTATTATAAGGAATATTGACTATTGTATTTTTGAGTTTACAAAATAAAGATTTTTTATAGAATACTTTAGTTAGCATTCTTTAGTATTCTATATCTAAAAAAAAATGAATGGAATGGATAATTAATTTTTCTTTTTCCATTCTCATGGCCTTTCTATCTTTCTAATCCAACTTGAAATTGGATTCAAAAGAAAGCGATAAAATGAAAGAAATACCTCTTTCAGAATACCCTTGAATTTAAAAAGTAGAAGTGGAATAGAATATCCAGTTGAAGGGTAATGATCATACGTCTGTAATGCATTGTATGTCCCAGAATAGGTCCCATTCTTCTACCCTTTCCGGGTAGTCGATGGCTATTCACAGCTACTACCTTAACACCAAAGAAGAGCTCGACCCAATGCTTTATTTCTGTCTTAGTGAATCCCGATTCGACATTAAAAGTATATTGATTCTTTCCCAATAAACGAAGACTCTTTTCTGTAAATACTGCGTATTTGATTCCATTATCGTATGATAATACTATATTTTGATTTGTATTTGTTTATTGTATTATACCTTTCTATATTCTAGATATATAGAATAGAAGAATCTCGATTTGTCAAGTCTCATGATCGTATCAAGATATATTTAAATTCGGCTCGATCTTTTTTACAAAAAAAAAGATCGAGCCGAATTTAATTGCAATCAATTAGAAGATTAAAGAAGAATTACTGCATTTCGTAACTGATTTTTTCTCTTTCTATTTCGCTTTTTTTATTTAGACCTTCTTTATCTTTATATCTAGTTTTATCTACTTAATCGATGGTATCTACCGGCTTGAAGTCGAATTTGATCGCTTTCCATACTTCACAAGCTGCAGCTAGTTCAGGACTCCATTTGCAAGCTGCTCGGATAATTTCATTACCTTCACGAGCAAGATCGCGCCCTTCGTTACGAGCTTGTACACAGGCTTCTAAAGCCACCCTATTAGCTGCTGCACCTGGTGCATTCCCCCAAGGATGTCCTAAAGTTCCTCCACCAAATTGTAATACGGAATCGTCTCCAAAGATTTCGGTCAGAGCTGGCATATGCCAAACATGAATACCCCCTGAAGCCACCGTTATAACACCTGGCATGGATACCAGTCCTGGGTGAAAAAGATACCGCGAGAACGATGTTTTTTCAATATAAAATCATCGCGCAATAAATCAACAAACCTAAAGTCATTTCGCGTTCCCCTTCTAACTTACCTACTACTGTACCGGAGTGGATATGATCTCCCCCAGACAATACGCAATGCTTTAGCTAAACACGGAAATGCATACCATGATTTTTCTGTCTATCAAATAACTGCATGCATTGCTCGGTGAATGTGAAGAAAGTAGGCCGTGTCGCGGCAATATTAGACAAACTAGTATTTGCGGTGAATCCTCCAGTTAAGTAGTCATGCATTATAATCGAACCCCTATTCCCTCGCAAATACAGCTCTCTTAATCATTTCTTCTTCTTCGTACCACTGCAGTCGCATTCAAGTAATGCCCCTTTATTTCGCCAGTTTTCTGCTTGTGCTTTATAAATTGCTTTCGGCAACAAATACAAAACGGTCTCTCCACCAGCGCATAAATGGTTGTGAGTTTACGTTTTCATCATCTTTGGTAAATCAAGTCCACCGCGTAGACACTCATAACATGCTCTACCGTAATTTTTTGCGGATAATCCCAATTTTGGTTTAATGTACATCCCAATAAAGGACGACCATACTTGTTCAACTTATCCCTTTCAACTTGGATACCATGAGGCGGACCATGGAAAGTTTTTTGCATAAGCAGGAGAATTCGTAGATCCTCCAAACGTAGAGCACGTAGGGCTTTGAAACCAAATACGTTACCCCCAATGGAAGTAAACATGTTAGTAACAGAACCCTCTTCAAATAGATCTAATGGATAAGCTACATAACAGATATATTGATCCTCTTCCCCAGGAACGGTTCGATGTGATAGCATCGTCCTTTGTAACGATCAAACTGGTAAGTTCCATCAGTCCAAACAGTTTCCATGTACCAGTAGAAGATTCCGCAGCCACTGCAGCCCTGCTTCTTCAGGCGGAACCCCGGGCTGAGGAGTTACTCTACGGATGCTGCTAAGATATCAGTATCCTTGTTTCGTATTCCGGGGTGTAGTAAGTCAATTTATAATCTTTAACACCAGCTTGAAATCCACACCCCTGCTTTAGTTTCTGTTTTGTGGTGACATAAGTCCCTCCCTACAACTCATGAATTAAGAATTCTCACACGACAGTGTCTACTCGATATAGATTAAGCGTAAATTAAAGCTTTGCAAAAATCTTAAAAAAAAAGATATTCAATTAATATCAACTCATTAAATAAAAAAGGGGTATGCTTAAGTAATGAATATGTTTCATTCATATATATGGGTACATACCCCTGTGTCCGTTCTAATCCTATAGGAATTCGATAGAATTTGAGTTGTGTATGGTAAGTTTAACATGGTTCATTATAAACCATAGATTTGATTCACCAAATCCATCATTATTGTATACCTCTTTAATAGATATAGCGCAACCCAAACCAATCCTTAATCCTTATTTTACAATTTTATAAGTTTCTTATCTTAATAGGCCTTTCTCTTATTTTGAATCTAATACCTAAATACTAAAGAAATTCTCTGTTGACAGCAATCTATGCTTCACAGTAGTTATATTTTGTATATCGAAGTCCTAGACAGGAAAGTAGAGTAGGCAAGATCCTTGACAAAAGGAAAAATGTCTATGAAAAAAAAAAAGATTGATTGAACTTTCCAACGGACTCATTCCATGAGTAAATGAGTGAATGGGATTCGCTTAGGCAACGAAATCAAGTGCTAGCCCCTTTTCTTTTTTATTGAATTAACTAATTCATTTCCTTTTCACTTTTGGATTTTGGGATATTTTTTGATTTGGCATTATTCAACAAGAAAAAAAACGAAAAATTTCGACAAATTCCTTTTTTGATAATTATGTGATAATTATGAGAACCAATCCTACTACTTCTCTGTCCTACTGTCGCGTCGGGGTTTCCACATGAAGAAAAAAGTGCAGGGCGTATTGATCAAATTATTGGACCCGTGCTGGATATCACTTTTCCCCCAGGCAAGTTGCCTTATATTTATATAACGCTTTGATAGTTAAGAGCCGGGACACTGCCGATAAGCAAATTAATGTGACTGTGAGGTACAACAACATTATTAGGAAATAATCGAGTTAGAGCTGTAGCTATGAGTGCTACAGACGGGTTGATTAGAGGAATGGAAGTGATTGACACAGGGAGCTCCTCTTAGTGTTCCGGTCCGGTGGAGCTACTCTCGGACGAATTTTTAACGTTCTTGGGGAGCCTATTGACAATTTGGGTCCTGTAGATACTAGTGCACATTCCCTATTCATAGATCCGCGCCTGCCTTTATTGAGTTAGATACGAAATTATCTATCTTTGAAACAGGTATTAAGGTGGTTGATCTTTTTAGCTCCTTATCGGCGTGGAGGAAAAATCGGACTATTTGGGGGGGCAGGAGTAGGTAAAACAGTACTCATCATGGAATTAATCAATAACATTGCTAAAGCTCATGGAGGCGTATCCGTATTTGGGGGAGTAGGGGAACGGACTCGTGAAGGAAATGATCTTTTATGAAATGAAGGAATCTGGAGTAATTAATGAAAAAATATTGAGGAATCAAAAGTAGCTCTAGTCTATGGCCAAATGAAATGAACCGCCGGGAGCTCGTATGAGAGTTGGTTTAACTGCCCTAACTATGGCAGAATATTTCCGAGATGTTAATAAGCAAGACGTGCTTTTATTCATCGATAATATCTTTCGTTTTGTTCAAGCAGGATCGGAGGTATCCGCCTTATTAGGGAGAATGCCCTCCGCAGTGGGTTATCAACCTACCCTTAGTACAGAAATGGGTTCTTTGCAAGAAAGAATTACTTCTACCAACAAGGGATCGATAACTTCGATCCAAGCAGTTTATGTACCTGCGGACGATTTGACCGACCCTGCTCCTGCCACAACATTTGCACATTTGGACGCTACTACCGTACTTTCCAGAGGATTAGCTTCCAAGGGTATTTATCCCGCAGTCGATCCTTTAGACTCAACCTCAACTATGTTACAGCCTCGGATCGTTGGCAAGGACCATTATGAAACTGCGCAAAGAGTTAAGGAAACTTTACAGCGTTACAAGGAACTTCAGGACATTATTGCAATTCTTGGGTTGGATGAATTATCGGAGGAGGATCGTTTAACTGTAGCAAGAGCACGAAAAATTGAGCGGTTCTTATCACAACCGTTCTTTGTGGCAGAAGTTTTTACCGGTTCTCCAGGAAAGTATGTTAGTCTTGCAGAAACAATTAGGGGGTTTCAACTAATCCTTTCCGGAGAATTAGATGGCCTACCCGAACAGGCTTTTTATTTGGTGGGGAACATCGATGAAGCTAGCACGAAAGCTATAAACTTAGAAGAGGAGAACAAATTGAAGAAATGAAATTAAATCTTTATGTACTAACTCCTAAACGAATTATTTGGGATTGTGAAGTGAAAGAAATCATTTTATCTACTAATAGTGGCCAAATTGGCGTATTACCAAACCACGCCCCCATTAACACAGCTGTAGATATGGGTCCTTTGAGAATACGCCTCCTCAACGACCAATGGTTAACGGCGGTTCTGTGGAGTGGTTTTGCGAGAATAGTTAATAATGAGATCATCATTTTAGGAAATGATGCAGAACTGGGTAGTGACATTGATCCAGAAGAAGCTCAACAGGCACTTGAAATAGCTGAAGCTAACTTGAGTAGAGCTGAGGGTACGAAAGAATTGGTTGAAGCAAAGCTAGCTCTCAAACGGGCTAGGATACGAGTCGAAGCTATCAATTGGATTCCCCCATCCAATTAAAGACAATCCAAGGGTTCCGTTGATACAAAGAAAAAGAAAAGAAGGGTAGAAAAAGTTATTAGATAGCGAAGTAAGTCCAATGCTATCTAGTAATTTTTCTACCTACCTACCTACTATTGGATTTGAACCAATGACTCCCGCCGTATGAAAGCAGTACTCTAACCACTGAGTTAAGTAGGCTATTTATCATCATAAAAGAAATCACATTACTTCGATCGATTATAGATCGAATGCTTTTTATAAGCAATACCGCTCCATTATTGGTATTCCGTTATTGGTATGGTATTATAGTAAATAGATAAAAGGGATATCCTATGGCATTAGAGAATATTTATCTTGACAAGAAATTATCTATATGTTAAGATATCTCTGACAAGGGCTATAGCTCAGTTCGGTAGAGCAACTCGTTTACACGTGCGCCAATGCTTTTCAAAGGAACTTATTATGCAATGAACATAATTGACCTTATTGCAAAATCAATGTCTTACTTCATGGATTCGAGAGAATAGGAGAACAATAGCCTGACAAACAGTCGGTTCAGTCCGATTCAGGTGCCAATTCTGGTGCCTAATCAAATAGAACCCCTATTGATTTGCTAGTTGATAAGGTAAATATCCAGCCCACTCAATGCTAGGCATAAGAGGATAAGGGCCTCCAAAAAACTTCTTTTCGTTCTATGAACTTTAAGGTGTATGAAGTCTCATAGTCAACTCTAGGAGCGGAACGATAGAGACTCCATTTCACTTAGTTTGATTTAATTTAGGCCGGAGGCAGACCTAAGTCAAAGTAATCCTCCTTTGAAACACTTTGGTATTGCTCCTAGATAGATCATAATACAAATAATCAATCAGAGCACAGGGAGCCATCTTATTATCTTTCCGTAAAGAAAAACTATGGCGGATTAACTGATCTTTACATCAGTTGATGAAAGAGCCCAATGCAGAAAAATGCATGTTGGGTCTTTGAAACAGTTCAAATCATTTTGATTGATAATAATCCGTTTGATCTGTTTTACCGAGAAGGTCTACGGTTCGAATCCGTATAGCCCTACTAATATATTATATATGTCTTTTTTTTAGATTTTAGGATGGATATCGATATCCTATGTTTCCTTTAGTATAGTTTTCTTTTCCTTATTAGTACTTGTTTATAGACTCGAGGGTCGCTTGCGCCATAGAATAGAGATAAAAGCATTAGCATGGCTCATTTATCGAAAATCATAGAGACAGGAAAAAAAAATTTCGATCAAATCAATAGAAGGAAAGATTCCTTATCTGATTTTAATTCCATCCTCCTTCAAATAGGATATGCCCTAAGTGCCTAGACTTTCCTATAATGACTGCAACGATTTTCTCCATTTTGCGAATTCCTATTTTGATAGATCTACTTTAAATTGAAAAAATCGAAAGAAAATAAAAAGAAAGAGTAAATAATAAAACAGGATATTCTGTATCATAATTATGAAATAGAATATCCTGTTTTATTATTTAGTATTATTCCTCATTAGGCTGCATACATTAGTAATCCTATTTTAATTAGGTTCTAATCTAATTAGTAGTTAAGTATTTTCTTTTTTATTTAATAGTCTCTGACTCTGCTTAAATAAAGGATAGAGCTATTCTTTTTTCTAGAATATTCTAGAGAAAGCGAGACAAAGTGAAGCAAAAGAGTTTTCTTTGTATAAGAATTAGGTCTGTCTATACCATATCTAAATAGAATGGAAATCCAAAAGAAAGATAGTGGGGATTCCATTGGATGAATCCTTAAAGAAGACATGACACAAAAGAAACAAAAGCTAAAGTAAGCGCTCTTTGGTTTGAGCAAAAGAGATTCTTGTTTCACCGAGGAAAAGAGAGAAATTCTGGATAAATTGACAATGCTAACTTGAATTGACTAATTTCAGTTCCGCCTATTCCACATTAATGGGAGTACATTTATGTTCCTGCTTCACGAATATGATATTTTTTGGACATTTCTAATAATAGCAAGCCTTATTCCTATTTTGGTATTTTGGATTTCAGGACTTTTAGCCCCGGTTAGTGAAGGACCAGAGAAGCTTTCTAGTTATGAATCGGGTATAGAACCCATGGGGGGTGCTTGGTTACAATTTCGAATACGCTATTACATGTTTGCGCTAGTTTTTGTTGTTTTTGATGTGGAAACGGTCTTTCTCTACCCTTGGGCAATGAGTTTTGACGTATTGGGTGTATCTGTTTTTATCGAAGCTTTGATTTTCGTGCTTATCCTAATTGTTGGTTTAGTTTATGCATGGCGAAAAGGAGCCTTGGAATGGTCTTAACTGAATATTCAGACAAAAAAAAAAAAGAAGGAAAAGATTCCATTGAGACAGTTATGAGTTTGATTGAGTTTCCGTTACTTGACCAAACAAGTTCCAATTCCGTTATTTCAACTACACCAAATGATCTTTCGAATTGGTCAAGACTCTCCAGTTTATGGCCCCTTCTATACGGTACCAGTTGTTGTTTCATTGAATTTGCTTCATTAATAGGCTCACGATTCGACTTTGATCGTTATGGATTGGTACCAAGATCAAGCCCTAGGCAAGCGGACCTAATTTTAACAGCCGGTACGGTAACAATGAAAATGGCTCCCTCTTTAGTGCGATTATATGAGCAAATGCCTGAACCAAAATACGTCATTGCTATGGGAGCCTGTACTATTACAGGGGGAATGTTCAGTACGGATTCCTATAGTACTGTTCGGGGAGTTGATAAGTTAATTCCTGTGGATGTCTACTTGCCGGGTTGCCCACCTAAACCAGAGGCTGTTATAGATGCCCTAACAAACTTCGTAAGAAGATATCACGAGAAATTGTTGAGGATCGAACTCTATGTCAAAGTAAAAAGAAAAAGCGATGTTTTACTACCAGTCACAAACTTTATGTTCGGCGCAGTACTCATACCGGAACTTACGAGCAAGAATTGCTCTATCAATCACCATCTACTTTAGATATATCTTCTGAAACTTTTTTCAAATCAAAAAGTCCAGTATCTTCCTCCAAATTAGTGAATTAAGAGGGGTTCTTTTGTGCAAAAAAGAAAGAGCAGTGCAATCTTTCAACTTACATTTGAAATGTGAAATATTTATACAAAAAAAAGGGGGGGGGGGGGGGAGATCAAGACAATGCAGCAGGGGTGGTTATCTAATTGGCTAGTCAAACATGAGGTGATTCATAGATCTTTGGGCTTCGATCACCGAGGAATAGAGACTTTACAAATAAAAGCAGGGGATTGGGATTCCATTGCTGTCATTTTATATGTATATGGTTACAATTATTTACGTTCCCAATGTGCTTATGACGTAGCACCCGGGGGATCTTTAGCTAGTGTGTATCATCTTACGAGAATACAGTATGGTATAGATAACCCAGAAGAAGTATGCATAAAAGTCTTTGCCCAAAAAGATAATCCTAGAATCCCGTCTGTCTTCTGGGTTTGGAGAAGTGCCGATTTTCAAGAACGCGAATCTTATGATATGGTGGGAATTTCTTATGATAATCATCCGCGCCTTAAACGTATCTTAATGCCTGAAAGTTGGATAGCTTGGCCCTTACGTAAGGACTATATAACCCCTAATTTTTATGAAATACAAGATGCTCATTGAATGATAATAAATTCATGCTTACTTATACAACACAACTCCAGATTTTATTCAAGTCAAAGAATATTTTGATATTCTTTTCCTTTTCCTAGACGAAACGACTATTCTATTATACAAAAAGGTCCAGATAGACTGATCAAAAAAGGGCTTCATTTCGATTTTGCAATTTTGAAAATCACATATTCATTTCCTTCGTATGAACAGAAAAATACAATGACTCAAAGAAGTTCCTACCACGAACTTTGTACCGCGCATATTACTTAGAACAATTAGAAAAGTAAGTATCAAGAAAAAAAATATTCTTCGGAATAGCGGAATACAAAATTAATCAGAAATGCAAAATTAAGAAAAGGCCACCTAATCTCACCTCCTTCTATACCATAAAGAAAAGAACCAGAGATTTTAACCTTTTCTAAAAAGAAGTGTTTAGAGATTTATCTACTTAGTGTATACTATCTAGATTATTAATGAATATGTACCCCAATGCATCTCAAAGTATTTGTATCACTACCTATTTGGTGGATCCTTTTTTCCGTGCCAGGAACCAGATTTGAACTGGTGACACGAGGATTTTCAGTCCTCTGCTCTACCAACTGAGCTATCCTGACCCTTTCTTGTGCATCATCCTAGTAGAGTATTTGCATCTATGTCAATTAAAGGGACTAAAAAATCAATAAAGTATTCCATTCCTAATTTGGAAATGGGGGATAGTCCTATGCATTGTGGATGGCTTACTTAATAATACTTAATAATTTAATTAATAATTGAGATTCCTTGCCGATACTCTAATAAAAAAGAAATCTATTTAATGAATAGCATAAGATCTATTGAGTTCTCTTCGCACTCCTTTATGAAAGAGTAGAATAAGAAATCTAATGAATCTTGAAACCCATTGATAAAAGAAAAAATAGGATAAATACTATGGTTAGGGAATAAAGGAGGGTTTGGGGATAGAGGGACTTGAACCCTCACGACTTATAAAGTCGACGGATTTTCCTTTTACTAGAAATTTCATTGTTGTCAGTATTGACATGTAGAATGGGACTCTCTCTTTATCCTCGTCCGATTAATCCTCTTTTTAAAATAAAAGATCTCAAAAACAATGAATTGAAGGATTTGATTACTCAATATTCGAGTGGAATGGATTCACAATAATTCTAATAAAATTCAGAATTTTCTATTTCATAATCATTCCTAATTTCATTCTAAAAAATAAATAAAGAACCTATATTATGATATGGGTTCTGTGATTAATCGTTTGCTATGTCAGTATCTATACGTGTGTATTAGATGTATAAAGCCCTTCTTTTCAAATTTAGAGGGAGTTTCACTACCAACACAACGTAATTACACCTCGATTCGTTAGAATAGCTTCCATTGAGTCTCTGCACCTATCCTTTTCTTTTCATTTGGGTTCTAGTTTGAGAACCACTTGTTTTGGATTTGGCTCAGGATTGCCCATTTTTCATTCCAGGGTTTCTCTGAATTTGGAAGTTACCACTTAGCAGGTTTCCATACCAAGGCTCAATACAATCAAGTCCGTAGCGTCTACCGATTTCGCCATATCCCCATTTTCCTTTTTTTCTTTGAAACCCGGATTCCTTGTGTAATTTCTTACATCTCTTAGTTTTTTTTTGAATCATTGAATTCATTATTCGACCTAGTCTAGCAGCTCGTCTCTATTCGAGAGACCCTGCTTATTGCAATTCCGAATTGAATTGATTCTACTGTTGATATATTTGCAATTCAATCAGAATCAATATATCCAAAAGTTTTTCTCTCTCCCCCCCCCCTTTTTTACTTTTTTAGAGTATTCTAAATCATACTATAACGCTTGATATTCATTCTTTTTTTTCTAATCAGAATTTGAAATTTCATTTGTTATAATTCTATCTTTTTCTTAGTGAAATATTAATCCTTAAATTATTAACAAATAAAAAAAAACAAAATATTTCAAAAAATTTATATAATGGTCGAATGAAAATGCAAAAAGATTCGCATTTTCTCTTTATTATTCATATAGATTATTCTTTTCTATGTATTATATTAGATTATTCGTACAAGCCGTATCAAATTGAAAATATCTAAAATCCAATTCAATATAGAAATTGGAATAGATTCTATTATAAAAATAGATTTGCGAGTTAGAGAAATAAAAAGTTCAATATATTCTATAATCCTATTTAAGAATATTGTTTAGTTAAGCATATCAAGCTAACTTTATCTTTATGAAATTCTAGTATTTTTTTTTTTCTAAGTAGAATCTCAAATTTTGAACTAGTTAATAACTAAGATTAATAATTAAGATCTGCCATTTTATGGATTTCCTATATATATTTCTATTTGTTACACTATTTCTGTTATGTAAGCCCACTTAGCTCAGAGGTTAGAGCATCGCATTTGTAATGCGAGGGTCATCGGTTCAAATCCGATAGTCGGCTTTTTTCTCTATCGATGTTCCATGAACAAGAATCTCTTTTTTTCTCCGAATTAAATGGAAAATCCCAGGGTCCATTATGTTGTTCTACTTTACAATTTTGCTAGATACAAAACATTAAAATAAATAATATATATACAAAAAATCCAGATGTTGATGAAATTCCATTTTTTGTGGTACTTTAGTAGATTTTATTCTGTTTATCCTTTAGTTTAATTCAGTTTTAATTTCGATGTATTCTGTAATGTAAATACAATGAAATTTATTGTGTAAAATGTAATTTCAATAAAAAAAAGGAGTCTTCATGTCCCGTTATCGAGGACCTCGTTTAAAAAAAATACGCCGTCTGGGAGCTTTACCAGGACTCACTAGAAAAACGCCTAAATCCGGAAGTAATCTGAAAAAAAAATTCCATTCTGGGAAAAAAGAGCAATATCGTATTCGTCTTCAAGAAAAACAGAAATTGCGTTTTCATTATGGTCTGACAGAACGACAATTACTTAGATATGTACATATCGCTGGAAAAGCAAAAAAGTCAACAGGTCAGGTTTTACTACAATTACTTGAAATGCGTTTGGATAATATTGTTTTTCGATTGGGTATGGCTTCAACCATTCCTGGGGCCCGGCAATTAGTTAACCATAGACATATTTTAGTTAATGATCGTATAGTTGATATACCAAGTTTTCGTTGCAAACCCCGAGATATTATTACTACGAAGGATAACCAAAGATCAAAACGTCTGATTCAAAATTCTATTGCTTCATCCGATCCGGGCAAATTGCCAAAGCATTTGACGGTTGATACATTGCAATATAAAGGACTAGTACAAAAAATCCTAGATAGAAAGTGGGTCGGTCTCAAAATAAATGAGTTGTTAATTGTAGAATATTACTCTCGTCAGACTTGAACTTAAGGAAAAAGGAAAGGTTCATAGAATTTTTTTCCCCTTCCCCTTTCCCCGAACTAAATCGACCTAAGGCTCTTAATTCGTATTTTCCCATTCACCTAGCATAAATAGAGTAACCTTAGGATCTTTTTTCTTTTTTGTTATTTCCTCCATGTGTATTTTACATACCAAAGTAACTTGCTTTAGAGAATTTCTATTAAATAAAGGTATTATTGCTGAACTAAAATTAATTGTTATTTGATTTGATACATTGTAATTGGTAACGTTGATGAATTAAGAAAAACGGAAAGAGAGGGATTCGAACCCTCGGTAAACAAAAGTCTACATAGCAGTTCCAATGCTACGCCTTGAACCGCTCGGCCATCTCTCCTACATAATCTTATTATGGAAAATAAACTGAGTGAATAGCGAGTTTTCGTATTCCTGCAGTACAGGTACAGCCACAACCACTGGGGGATTCCATGGCTCTATTGGAAAAATTCTTTTTTTTCTTTTATCTAAGTGTAAGGGTCCTTTATTTATTTATTTTTTACTAGGAATTCCACTCCCTCAAAAGTTTTTCTTTGGGGAAAACCAAAATAAAAAGAGAATAAAAAAATTCTTATTATTCCATAAGAAAATAAAGGAACCCTAGAATTCTATTTGCATAAGGTACTTTACCCCATACAATCTAAACAAAAACAAAAAAAAAGGTATGGGATAATTTTTAAAACGCAAAATAGCTGATGATAGAAATTGTTGTTGAGAAATAGGAAAGTGGAATGAAATCCAATCTTACTCAAATATTTCATATCTCTTCTTGTCCAAACAGAAGGAAAAGGAGAGAATTTGAGCTGAGCGGAAAATACATACCTCTCTTATCCATTTAGAGCATCTGGATCGATTCAAATGTTTTTATGTTATTTTGTGATAGAATGAAAAGAATTCTATATAGAATGGATTGGGAATTATGCCTAGATCCCGTATAAATGGAAATTTCATTGATAAGACCTCCTCGATTGTAGCCAATATTTTATTGCAAATAATTCCGACAACCTCAGGGGAAAAAAAAGCATTTACTTATTATAGAGATGGTGCGATTTGACTCTTTTTTTTTGTTTTTTTTTTAGCCCTACCTACATCTCCAGTCTTACGAGAAAGAAAGGGGGTTCGCATAGAGAGAACAAAATTAGTAAAGGAAACCCGCGCTTGGGGAAGGTGAGGTGAACTAACAATTCCTTCTGTCGTGTATCCTCGATTGATGTGGCCTTAGATGCTTCAATTGTAGATTTGAGTATTGAGCGAAAGGTTACACCTACAGGATAGGTTCTGTATTACAGGCCAATCCTACTCTACTAGGACCAATAGGCAGCATAGGGGAGAAAAGCACTACACCTCGAAATAGGAATCAACAACAGAAAAACTTTGTTAGAAATCAACCCTTTCCTGATCGGTATCAGGGTTGGGAAAAATGGTTGGGATAGCAAACAACCATCAGGTTTGTACTTTGGATACCCTTATAACCATCAAAGGTCGTTGAAGTGGCTAATTCCTCTAAATAGGAGGCGTTGAGAACAAAGAAATTCCTGGAGCTATCGTTTTACTCTAGCATTAATAGAATTCATTGGTGTTAAGAAAAACCTCTTGGGGGAAGGTTGGCTAGAGATTTCTTGGAAAAATACCAGCCCCTTTCGGTCCATAATAAGTGGGACTAATTCTATTTTCATTCTATAGATTTTTTGCTTAGTACTATGTACAGAAGGGAGGAGCCGTATGAGATGAAAACCTCATGTACGGTTTTGGAACGGAGATTTTTTGAATAGAATGAACGACCGTAACGGATGTTGGCTCAATCCGAAGGAAATTATGCGGAAGCTTTGCAGAATTATTATGAAGCTACGCGACTAGAAATTGATCCCTATGATCGAAGTTATATACTATATAACATCGGCCTTATACACACAAGTAATGGAGAGCATACAAAGGCTTTGGAATATTATTTCCGGGCGCTAGAACGAAACCCCTTCTTACCGCAAGCTTTTAATAATATGGCCGTGATCTGTCATTACGTGCGACTATCTCCACTATAGAAAGAAGAAAAAAAAAGATGAAATTTTCTAGTAAATACTAGAAAAAGGGCTTTCTACATAGGGATCGTCAAAACAATGATTTTGCCCTATCAGCTGTAGGAAGGAAGAACACTTCACGAGAATCAAAATAAGAAGAAAATAGAGCCTATACTACTACTCTATGGATAAAGTCTCAAATTGATAAAGAAAGCACCGTAAAGATCAATTAGTGAGCGACTGGGTCGATACAACTACAAAAAAAACTGCTTAATTATACCAGGATCTGGGGCAAAATTTAGGAATCTGCTTATGTAATAGAGCCGATCCACTAAAGGATTAAGCAGCGGTGTAGTATCAGATCCCAAAGATAGTAAGTTCTTTTTTCTTTCTTATGGGAAAAAGTCTTTTTCAAGGATTCTATAGAAATTTCATATATGAAAGACACGAAACCGAGATAGTTACCTTTCAGAAAATTCGAACGAAGGATATAGGTCTATCTATGCTCCATTCTTCTGAAGGTGGGAGAAAAGATCAGACTGATTATTGATCAAAATTAGGGTTTGAAACTTAGGTAATTAACTTCTTCTGCTTAACCCAAGAAGAAATTGGATCGATTTTTGAGAAATCGAATTCAGTTAAGATAGGGGAAATTAAGATAGCAATTTCAGAGCCGTATGAGGTAGGAAACTCTCAAGTACGGTTCTAGGGGAAGGAACTGCCTATTCCGACCGAGGAGAGCAGGCCATTCTACAGGGCGATTCGGAAATTGCAGAAGCTTGGTTTGATCAAGCTGCTGAGTATTGGAAACAAGCTATAGTGCTTACTCCGGGAAATTATATTGAAGCACAGAACTGGTTGAAGATTACGAAGCGCTTTGAATTTGAATAAAACCACTCTCCATTTTCCTAAAATGGGTGATTTGGTTGTTGATCCATTAATCAAATAATTTCGGTAGGAAGATCGAATCAAGAATTTCATTATATCCCTTTCTTCTACCTTCGATTTTATATCATATTTCATAAGGATAAACAATAGGGATAGGCTCTGGAACAGAAGTAATAAAGCAAATAAAAAGGGGCAATCAAAATATTCCTACCTAATATATCAGGATTATTTTTTTAATAATTCTAATGAGTTTCTTGGAATTTAGAATCGAATAAAAATATTTTTATTATGCTCACTCAAGGAAAGTAGATGTAGATAGGGGCTTATACCCTAAAAAAAAAAATACACTATCTTCTTAAATTAAAACGTAAAAAAATCTTTTTTGTTACGTCGGGAAATAATTATCCAGGATAACCAATGTCCGTTAGGCACCTAATCCTTATGTCATAATAGATCCGAACACTTGCCTCGGATTGACTTCAATATATAATTGCTCCAGTGAATAACTAAAAAAAATATATATATATAGAAGGGCGGTAGATAGATGGGAGACTTCTTACTTCAATTAGTCCCCATGTTCTTCGAATGGATCTCTTAATTGTTGAGAGGGTTGCCCAAACGCGGTATATAAGGCATACCCAGTAAAGCTTACAAGTAAACCAGATATGGAGATGGCGACTAAAGTTGCTGTTTCCATTTTTCTAGAATTTCAAGATTACAATGGATCTATGAAAAGATCGTGTATTTACAACTACAACGGAATAGTATACAAAGTCAACACCAATGATTAAATAGAATTTATGGCTACACAAACCGTTGAAGATAGTTCTAGAGCTAGGCCAAAACGAACTGGCGGAGGTAGTTTATTGAAACCCTTGAATTCGGAATATGGGAAAGTAGCTCCGGGTTGGGGGACTACTCCTTTTATGGGAGTTGCAATGGCTTTATTCGCGATATTCCTATCTATCATTTTAGAAATTTATAATTCTTCTGTTTTACTGGACGGAATTTTAATGAATTAGGTTTCTACTAACTAAAACTATGAAGTCATAGTTTTTCCATCCAAAAAAGGGCCTTTCTGCTTTAAGCTCCACATTTCTATACATTCTGGTAGTTCGACCGTGGATTTTTTTGTTTTGGTATCTCTGGAATATGAGTGTGTGACTTGTTAGAATTGATCCTATTGATAATACATAGAAAAGGCCTGTTCTCTCTATCAAGATGATTTTAATTCGTCGGATATTATATTATTTATTCTAGTATCTGGAACACGAAATACATAGAGTGGATCAAGAAAAAAAAAAAAATGGAACTATGATTCATACTCACTATTTAGACCTCGCAACCAGACTTAAAAAAAAATTCAAGTAGTTCTTAATAAAAAAAAGAATTTTTCTTCCTTCCGATTTTGTTTGCCCAAAAGACAACTTTTTTTTCTCTCGCTTTTGTCGAGTCATTACACCAATTCAATAAATGATCATCAAGCGGTTCTTATTCGAAGAACCCTTGCCTTTTGGTTAGCTTGAGACTCAATCATCGTGGCTCTAGTATGAATCTAAGGTTTTAATTGAACTAACTCATAGGATCACAACAAGATAATTTCTATTAGAAAACCACTATAAATTTTTATTTATTTTTTTACTAGTAAAAAAATAAATAAATAAAAAATAGGGAAGAGAAAAGTCAAGAGGCCCCTAATGATCAACATAAGGGAAAGACAGATGAGCCAACTTGAGATTTTTTGGCATTATCATCACAAAGAAGAAATTCTGGATTTTTCTTATTTAATATCTTCAAGGCAAATTGATCCAATCCCGTGGCTGATGAAGTTTTGAACCCTTTTTTTCTAATATCCGTTGAAAATTTGTGTGTTTCTGCTTGAGCCGTACGAGATGAAATTTTCATATACGGTTCTCGGAGGGGGAGTCGGGCTAGTTACCTATCTCAATAAAGTATATGATTGGTTTGAGGAACGTCTTGAGATTCAGGCAATTGCGGATGATATAACTAGTAAATATGTTCCTCCTCATGTCAACATATTTTATTGTTTAGGGGGAATTACACTTACTTGTTTTTTAGTACAGGTTGCTACTGGTTTTGCTATGACTTTTTACTACCGACCAACTGTTACAGAGGCTTTTTCCTCCGTTCAATATATAATGACGGAGGCCAACTTTGGTTGGTTAATTCGATCAGTTCATCGATGGTCAGCAAGTATGATGGTTCTAATGATGATCCTGCACGTATTTCGCGTGTATCTCACAGGTGGATTTAAAAAACCCCGTGAATTAACTTGGGTCACAGGTGTGGTTTTGGCTGTATTGACTGCATCATTTGGTGTAACTGGCTATTCTTTACCTTGGGATCAAATCGGTTATTGGGCAGTAAAAATTGTGACAGGTGTACCTGAAGCGATTCCGGTAATAGGATCCCCTTTAGTGGAGTTATTACGTGGAAGTGCTAGTGTGGGGCAATCCACTTTGACTCGTTTTTATAGTTTACATACCTTTGTACTGCCTCTGCTTACTGCCGTATTTATGTTAATGCACTTTCCAATGATACGTAAGCAAGGTATTTCTGGTCCTTTATAGGGAAGGCATATCATAGAAAATTCGAATTCTCATATATCATATCGGGTAGGTTGTGGTATTTCATTGCTACAAACATGGGTTATTGTAAAATAAGACATGTCATTTGGATACTTCTCTTCAACTCTGAAGTATTTTGATACAAATAGTTGAAGTTAATTTTACGAAAGAAAATAAGGCGGATTATGGGAGTGTGTGACTTGAATTATTGATTTGGCCATGCAGATAGAGAATTGGATCTGCCGCATTAGAATTCACGACCAAAGGTGTCTCCGCATCCAATCAACACGTAAGTCCCCTATCTAGCAAGGATAGGCTGGTTCACTCGAGGAGAATATTTTCTATGATCATACCCCAACCATGTCATCCATGAACAGGCTCCGTAAGATCCTGTAGAGTATAAATGGAATAAGTCATGTGATATGATCCAATTCTATATTTATTACACTTACTTTTTTTATAGTATGGAAATGCATTCATTTTCTTTGCATCGATTTCGATCCGCAATATTATCGGAGTAAAAGAAGGGATCTAAGGAAGAAAGTAGGCTAAACTTTTTAATTTTTTATTAGTAACAAGTAAATACTTTGTTTGGGCGTAAGAAACTTGCGATATTGAGGGGATAAACACCAACTAATCAAGAGACAATCCACAAAGCAATGATCATGATCAAATTTCTAAGCCCACTTGGATATTGAGCATTTACGCATAAGAATAGGATTCTTTTCAATGAGTAGTTATTGGCGAAACTTCGGAAAAGATAATCTGATAAACCTTTTCTTATCTTGAGTCATTGAGTCATTATATAACCTATTCTATTGTGGATCCTCCACGTTCTTATTTCTTTCATTCTTGCTCGAGCCGGATGATGAAAAATTCTCATGTCCGGTTCCTTTGGGGGATGGATCCTAAAGAATTCACCTATCCCAATAACAAAGAAACCTGACTTAAATGATCCTGTATTAAGAGCAAAATTAGCTAAAGGGATGGGACATAATTATTACGGGGAACCCGCATGGCCAAACGATCTTTTATACATTTTTCCAGTAGTAATTCTAGGTACTATTGCATGTAATGTAGGTTTAGCGGTTCTCGAGCCATCAATGATTGGTGAACCGGCGGATCCGTTTGCAACTCCTCTGGAAATATTACCCGAGTGGTACTTCTTTCCTGTATTTCAAATACTTCGTACAGTACCCAATAAGTTATTGGGTGTTCTCTTAATGGTTTCTGTTCCAACAGGCTTATTAACAGTACCCTTTCTAGAGAATGTCAATAAATTCCAAAATCCATTTCGTCGCCCAGTAGCTACGACCGTTTTTTTAATCGGTACTGCAGTAGCTCTTTGGTTAGGTATTGGAGCAACATTACCCATTGATAAATCCTTAACTTTAGGCCTTTTTTAGGGATTTTTCAGGTTGATTCATTCAACCGTGAAGTCCCCTGCATGGGTATCTAGGAAATAGTTACCTCCAAGTGAATCTTCCCTAGATACCTAAAATCTATTTTATTATGATCCATTTCGCGAAAATATAGATTGTGCCAAAAATACAAAATTGTTTTTTTTCTTTTTATTCTAACTCGAAAAAGAAAAAGAGGAAAACAATTTTAATGGATTTAAAGTGAGAACTTGTTCTTAGGTAAATCAATTGGGAGATGCTTCTCTAGAGTGGCCCATATAAGTTTTCTATCTTCCGTATGAAAGCTGTCAATTCTCATAAGATCTTCTTCAGTCTTACTCAAAAGGTCCAATAGTGTATGTATATTGGCCCTTTTGAGACAATTATACGTTCTAGAAGGCAATTCTAATTGATCAATAAAAATACAATTCAATGGAATTCCTTTTTTGTTTTTCTTTAGATTAGTGAATCTTTTTTGAAAGGTTAAAAGGGGTGGAGTAAACCTGGTTTTATTTTCTTCGAAACTAGTGCCTTCTTCCTCTGCGTGTAGAAAAGGAAGAAATAAATCAATCAAATTACGAGAAGCTTCATAAAGCGCTTCTTTAGGGGTTAAACTTCCATTCGTCCATATTTCTAGAAAAAGTATCTCGTGTTTTTCATTTCCATTTCCACAAGAAAAAATACTATAATTCACATTTCGAACAGGCATGGATACAGCATCTATAGCATAACTTCCATCTTGAGAGTTCTTTCTGAGTTCCGTATGATATCCGCGATCTCTCTTTATCTGTAACTCAATACAGAAATCGATAGGGTCTCTCAAGTTAGCTATAGGTTGTGTCGTATCAACGATTTCTACGGAAGGGGGTAAGATTATATCTTGAGCGGTTATGTATCTAGGACCTTTGACGCAAATTGATGCGTCTCTAACTCCATAGAGATTACTTCTCAATACAATTTCTTTTAAATTTAGTAAAATTTCTTGTATGGATTCTTCAATACCTACTATTGTAGAATATTCGTGCGGCACGTTCCCCAATTTTGCGCGTGTGATACATGTTCCTTCGATTTCTCCAAGTAAAACTCTTCGCAAGGCAATACCTACAGTATCTGCTTGACCTTTTCTAAGTGGGGACAGAATGAAACGACCATAATAAAGACGTTTACTATCTACTCTTGATTCAACACACTTCCACTGTAGTGTTTGGGTGGATCCTGTTACCTCCTCTCGAACCATAATAGACTAGTATTTATTTGATTATTGACTCATTTATTTCTCTTGAAAGCAGTTTCATTCTTTTACAGACGTCTTTTTTTAGGAGGTCGACATCCATTATGCGGCATAGGTGTTACATCACGTATACAACTTAACCGTACACCACTTTTAGCAATGGCTCGTAATGCGGCATCTCTTCCGCTACCAGCCCCTTTTACCATAACTTCTGCTCGTTGCAAACCCACTGTACGAATAGCATCTACTGCTGTTCTTTGACCCGCATAGGGTGATGCTTTTCTTGAGCTTTTGAATCCACAAGTACCTGCGGAGGACCAGAAAACCACCCGACCTTGGGGGTCTGTAACAGTTATAATGGTATTGTTGAAACTGGCTTGAACATGAATAACTCCTTTTGTTATTCTACGTGCACTCTTGCGTAAACTAAAACGGGCATTCCTACGCAAACCAATACGCACTTTCTTACGTGAACCTATTTTTGGTATAGCTTTTGTCATATTTTATTATCTCATAAATATGAGTTAGAAATAACAAAAAGAAAAAAAAATACAAAGATATCCGTTTCAGGGTTAAATATATCCTTTACTTAAATTTTTTTTTTTAATTTGGACATTTCTGTGGGTACTTTTTTTACTTTTTAGAAAGGAAAGCTCCTTTTTCGAAAGATTACCCCTGTCTTTGTTTATGCTTCGGATTGGAACAAATGACTCTAATTCGCCCACGCCTACGAATCAGTCGACATTTTGTACAAATTTTACGAACGGAAGCTCTTATTTTCATATTTAGGTATTCCTTTCTTAAACTATGAATTTACTCTTTTGGAAAAAAATAAGCAGCCTCTTCACTTAAATTTTTAAATTTGGAATTTATTATCCTAGAAAAACTTAATCCTTTGAATCTTTGGTATCCTTCAAATCTTCAGTATCCTTCGAGTCTTCAGTACGCTTCGAATCCTTATGGGGAAGTCTATAAATTATACGTCCCTTGCTTGAATCATAACGACTTACTTCAATTTTGACCCTATCCCCCATCAGTATTCGTATAGAACTGGACCGGATTTTTCCTGAAATATAGCCCAGGATGATGGTGTCATTCTCTAAGCGAACTCGGAACATTCCGTTGGGTAAGGCTTCCGTAACTAAACCTTCGAAAGTAACTTTTGCTTCTCTCGGGTTTTTTTTTTCTCTCCTATTTTTTTTTTCTGTCATATTTTTTCTCCTATTTTTCTATTTTTATTTTCAAAATAGGAAGTTCGAGATAGAATTCGGGTACTATAACTATAGGTGGGGCCATTACCATATATAACATAAGACTTCTCCCCCAATTCTGTTTAGTCGAGCTTCTCGATCTGTCATTATACCTTGAGAAGTAGAAAGAATAGCAATTCCCATTCCGCCCAAAACTTTAGGAATTCCTTGATAGTTAGCATAAATTCGTAAGCCAGGTCGGCTGATACGCTTTAAAAAGGTTCTAGTTCTATATATCCCCTTTCTAGTTTTTTTCTTTTGATGTCGCAAAGTTGAAACCAAGAAATATCTGTTACTTTCTTGATGTTTCCGAACACTTTCAATAAAACCCTCTCGTAGAAGTATTTTAACAATGTTTTCGGTAATATTTGTAGATATTACTCGAACAGTTCCTTTTTTACTCATGTCTGCGTTTCTTATAGAGGTTAGTAAATCAGCAATAGTGTCCTTGCCCATAAGACTCTAATTCTAGGTTCCTCCTAATTTTTAGATAATCAACATGTTTTCCCTTTTCTTTTAATTTTGGATTTTAAAGCATATACGTAAAACACAATCCACTAATTTTTTCGTTGATCTATATCTCGTCTACTAGTATTTATAATACTTCAGGAGCTAATGAAACTATTTTAGTAAAATTCAATTCTCTCAATTCCTCGGCAATCGCGCCAAAAACTCTAGTTCCTTTTGGATTTCCTTTTTGATCAATGATAACTGCTGCATTGTCATCATAGCGTATTATTATACCGTCTTCACATTTGAATTCTTTACATGTACGCACAATTACAGCTCGAATTACTTCGGATCTTTCTAGAGGCATTTGGGGCACTGCGTCTTTGATTACAGCAACAATAACATCACCAATACGAGCATATCGCTGATTACCAGCAGCGCCTATGACTCGAATACACATCAATTTTCGAGCTCCACTGTTATCCGCTACATTTAAAAGGGTCTGGGGTTGAATCATATTATTTGGATTTCAATTTGTTATTTCATTCACTGCAAAGGGAAGAAAGAAATATTGTCTTTCCAGAAGGAAAAACCTGGGTTTTTTATCTTCAATACTCCTTTTGGGGGTTCTATATCTCTAATTTAAGAAATTGACTTCGTATGGGCATTTTACTGGCAGCTATGGAGATAGCTGCTCTAGCTACAGTTTCAGATACTCCGCTCATTTCATAAAGTATTTGGCCCGGTTTAACAACGGCTACCCAATATTCGGGGGATCCTTTTCCTGAGCCCATACGTGTTTCTGTGGGTCTTATTGTAACTGGTTTGTCGGGAAATATACGTACCCATAGTTTTCCACCACGACGTGCATATCGTGTCATTGCTCTTCGTCCTGCTTCTATCTGTCTCGCTGTGATCCAAGCGGGTTCAAGTACTTGAAGAGCATATCTACCAAAACAAATACGATTGCCTCGGCAGGATTTTCCCTTCATTCTTCCTCTATGTTGTTTACGAAATCTAGTTCTTTTGGGGTTATAGTCGATGGTTCTTTTTTAGTTCCATCTCTACTACAAAACTGGACATGAGAGTTTCTTCTCATCCAGCTCCTCGCGAATGAAATGAGAAAGCGTGCAAATTTTTCTAATTCCATAATATTTAAAAATATTACGGATAGATCCACATCAATATATAATAGAATTGTGTGTGTGTTTTTTTTTTTTTATTTTGAATTTCTTAAATATATAATCAAGAAAGAAGATCTAGAATATATCCAAATTCTATATTTGTAGATAATGTAATCTTTCTTTTTTTTTAGAATATCCTTATTTTTAACCTTATTGAATCATAGTTAAAGTATTCGAATCCAATAAGGATTTCGCGGGCGAATATTTACTCTTTCTTGTCTTATTTGTTAATTTATAACCTTAACAAATAAAGCAATTTTTTTGGTTTGTTCCGCCATCCCACCCAATGAAGTATTAGGATTCTTTTCAATAAAATCAATCCTATGCAGTCATAGGTTTTGTCGTTCCCACAGCTTCTCCTTTAATGGTTAGGTTTGAATCCTGCAATGGAGCTTCCAAACTTTCCGAGTTAATTCTCTCAGTTTTATTAACCCAGGCTGCTCTTTATTATTGCTTTCAATTTTTATTTATTGTTTCCAAATTACGATTTCAATGAAAAGATAAAGTGAGTTGTTTTGGTGAACATTAAACTTCTCTCTTTTTTTTATTATTTTATTATATTGATGCTTTATCACATTGCCTTTTATGATGTAATTCATAGACCATACACATTGGAATCTTATATCTTTCTTATTCTTCTTCCTTCTATCTATCATCCCTCCTTTTATCCACATCCCTTTAGTTTTGTTTTACAACCTAGAATCAGGTTTCTTTTTTAGAGAAAAAATGCAGTTGCTACAACTATATGATAGATCCATTCATTTATGATAGATGTATTTATTCACATAGTGACTGTTTCTTAGTTAGGATCTCGACAATACGAAGCAATAGGTTGGTTATTGGTTAATTTTCTATATTTAATTACTAAGTTTTTTCTATTTTTAGTAGGCTTCGGTCAATTTTTTTTTTTAATTTCCATTTTTGCCCCTAAAGAAAAACTAACGAGTCACACACTAAGCATAGCAATTATATTAAAAGATTTATCAATTTTCATTAAATCTTATAGAAAGAGGTATAATTTCTTCTTTTTTCAGGGATTTTTGGAAAAATAAGGTTCTTAGCTTTTTTATTCTATCACTGGCCAGAATGAGAAGACAGGGTTAGTTATTCTTCTTCTATGAATATCCAAATTTTTACACCTAATACTCCATAGATAGTTCGAATTGGATAGCAGCAATAATCAATTTTAGCGCGAATTGTTTGGAGGGGAAGTCTACCCTTTTTGATGCATTCGGCACGTGCAATTTCTTTCCCTCCTAGACGACCTGCAATTTTGATTTTTACGCCCTTTATATCCGCTTTTTTAGTTAATTCAATGGCTTTTTTCATTGCCTTTCGGAATGAAACTCTATTTTTTAATTGGAAAGCTATATATTCTGCAAGAATGTTAGGTTGTCTATAAGGTTCTTTAACTTTTTCGATAGCAATATTAAGTCTCTGGTTTACAGAATTCACTTCCTTTTGGATATCTTTCTCTAATTCTTCGATTGCTCCTTTTTTCTTTAATAAATTTGGGAATCCAATATGGATTATAACGTGAATTGTATCGATTTCTTTTTGAATTTCTATATGTGTAATTACTTCGGAACTTGAGTCTGATTCTATTTTTCTATTCGAGCTTTTTTTCCTATTCTTTTGTATATAGTTCTTGATACAATTCCGTATTTTTTTATCTTCTTGTAGACCTTCAGAATAATTTTTTGGTTGTGCGAACCAAAAAGAATGGTGATTTTGGGTTGTACCAAGTCTGAAACCGAGTGGATTTATTTTTTGTCCCATATTTTTCTATTGTATTTTTTTTTTACTGGGAATCGAAATCTTAGGTTGATCTAAAGGTTATTTAGATTTCTTTACTATATTTAGTACAATTGTTATATGACACATGGTTTTTTTTATAGGATAACCACGTCCTCGAGCCCGAGGTCTGAATTTTTTCATAATAGTACTCCTATTGACTTCGGCTTTTGTTATGAATAAATTCGCTTTGTCGAAATCCCTATAATGAGTAGCATTTGCTGCTGCCGAATAAACCAACTTTAAGATGGGATAAGATGCTCGATAAGGCATGAGGTTCAGTATCATAACGGTTTCCTCGTAGTAACGCCATCGAATCTCATCAAGAACTCTTTGTGCTTTGAAAACAGACATATGTATGCGTTTTTGTGCTTTGAAAACTCGTTCGAACTTAAGTAGACGATCAGTTGGAACTTTTCTTGCGAGTTTCCGTAGCCCATTCTTCTTCTTCTTTATCCTAGGGGTATACTTTACCAATTTGAAACTTGTCATAAATAAGGTTATTCCCCGCCTACCTTTACTTTATTTGAATCCTATAAATTTTGTTTATTCTGAATCTTTCTATTCTGAATTCAGTTAACGACGAGATTTAGTATCCTTTCTTGCACTTTCATAACTCGTGAAATGCCGAGTAGGCACGAATTCCCCCAATTTGCGACCTACCATAGGATTTGTTATGTAAATAGGTATATGTTCCTTTCCATTATGAATCGCGATTGTATGGCCAACCATTGCGGGTAGAATGCTAGATGCCCGGGACCACGTTACTATTGTTTCTTTCTCCTCCTTCATATTGACCTTTTCGATTTTTGTCAATAAATGACGAGCTACAAAAGGATTCGTTTTTTTTCGTGTCACAGCTGATTACTCCTTTTTTTTATTTTAAAGAGTGGCATCCTATGTCCACTATCTCGATCGAAGTATGGAGGTCAGAATAAATAGAATAATGATGAGTGGAAAAAATAGAAAATCCCTTAGCTGGATAAGGGGCGGATGTAGCCAAGTGGATCAAGGCAGTGGATTGTGAATCCACCATGCGCGGGTTCAATTCCCGTCGTTCGCCCATCGCATTATTGCAATGCAATTTTCCATATTCCTAGTTACGTATTTACTTACGACGACGAAGAATAAAACTATCACTATATTTTTTCCTTTTCCTAGTTCTTCTTCCAAGCGCTGGATAACCCCAAGGGGTTGTGGGTTTTTTTCTACCAATAGGGGCTTTCCCTTCACCGCCCCCATGGGGGTGGTCCACGGGGTTCATAACTACCCCTCTTACTACGGGGCGTTTACCTAGCCAACACTTAGATCCGGCTCTACCCAAACTTTTTTGGTTCACCCCAACATTACCCACTTGTCCGACTGTTGCTAAGCAGTTTTGGGATACCAAACGGACCTCCCCAGATGGTAATCTTAAAGTGGCCAATTTACCCTCTTTTGCAATCAGTTTCGCTACAGCACCCGCCGCTCTAGCTAATTGCCCACCCCTTCCACGTGTGATTTCTATGTTATGTATGGCCGTGCCTAAGGGCATATCGGTTGAAGTAGATTCTTCTTTTTTCTCAAAAAACCCCTTCCCAAACTGTACAAGCTTCTTCCAAAGCATACGGCTTTCTAGATGTATATGACGATCTCTAGACAGATGGATCTTATATGAATCGTATGATGAAGTACCACATGAGTGGATATATGGAAAAGGAATCCAAATCTGCCGAATCGCTCATGTTATGATCTTCTACATCCTAGGTCTCCGCGTTCCGTCATCTGGCTTATGTTCTTCATGTAGCATTCAGATCGAATGACTCTATGAAATTACGTCGATACTTCCACATATTATGGGTAACGTAGGAGACATCCCTATTTTCACCCGGGGGTCTTAATTACCACTGCTTAGCTTTCAATTCGCCTCTGACCATCAAATTAAATGTGAATAACCCGTCCTCCTCTCTTTGAAACAAGGGGCGCTTCCGGTTCTGTGCGTGCTTCAAACAATTTTGTCTTCTCCATATTACCATATCTCTAGAGTCAATAATTTTCTATGAGGAACTACTGAACTCAATCACTTGCTGCCGTTACTCAACAGTTTTCTGTTGAGGTCTATCCCGTAGAGGTAGTCAAATTGGATCAGTGATTGATTTCTAGGTTTCGTCGTAAACCTAATTGGTTACTTCCAATTACGTAAATCAATAGTTCAAACCGCACTCAAAGGTAGGGCATTTCCCATTGATATAGGAACTTTTGTACCAGAAACAATAGTATCTCCAATTATAGCCCCTCTGGGATGTAAAATATATCTCTTCTCACCATCCCCATAGTGTATGAGACAAATGTATGCATTTCGATTAGGGTCGTATTCTATGGTTACGATTCTACCAGATATGTCTTTTTGATTCCGTCGAAAATCGATTTTACGGTATAGGCGCTTATGACCTCCCCCTCTATGCCTTGCGGTAATGATTCCTCTGGCATTACGACCTTTACCACAACGGTGCCGTCCATGGATCAATTTATTTCGTGGATTGGATTTCACTTGCCTGTCTACGGTTCCCTTGCGTGTGCTCAGGATAGGTGTTTTGTATAAATGTTTCGCCGTATTATTAAGTATTCTCCTTTAGTTCTTTTCTCTATCTAGAAGTGGAATAGAATAACCCGGTTGAAGGGTAATGATCATACGTCTGTAATGCATTGTATGTCCCAGAATAGGTCCCATTCTTCTACCCTTTCCGGGTAGTCGATGGCTATTCACAGCTACTACCTTAACACCAAAGAAGAGCTCGACCCAATGCTTTATTTCTGTCTTAGTGAATCCCGATTCGACATTAAAAGTATATTGATTCTTTCCCAATAAACGAAGACTCTTTTCTGTAAATACTGCGTATTTGATTCCATCCATAAATCAACTTTCCCTCCTATCCTCTGAGTTCCAGTATCGATAAGAATTCGAGTTCTTATTGTTCTTATGTTATGGTATGAATATACCATACCAATTCGTTATGTATGGATGATGGATGAGATTCCATGGATAGAGAGCCAGTTCCAATAGACTTATGGAACGTTCCCGTTCGCGTGCATCCAGCAGGAATTGAACCCGCAAATTTACCAATTATGAGTTGGGCGCTTTAACCATTCAGCCATGGATGCTTAACAGGGATCATCGTACATCGTAAATAACCAATTTTCATATAGAAAGACATATCATAGAAAAATGAAATCAAAATATTCGGAGATGGCAAATATTCGGAGATGACTATGAAAACACCTCTCTGGATCCTCGAATTGAAAGAGAGATTGAGAGGGATCAAGAATCCTAATTCTCGCTATTTGGAATGGATCCAATTCTATTGAGTCTGACTCATAGTGATCATTTCTCTTTAGCAAAGAAGGACCTTGGTTATCAAAGGATTGAACAACCGGGATCCATTTACTTATGATACCTACTTGACATTGCTAACAAGGATCTAATGAATTATGAGTTTAATAGATCCTCTTTAGCAGAAAGACGTATATTCCTTGCTCATTATCAGACAATCACTTATTCGCAAACCTCGTGTGGGGCTAATCGTTTTCATTTCCCATCTCATGGAAAACCCTTTTCGTTCCGCTTAGCCCTATCGGGTATTTTAGTGATAGGTTCTATAGGAACTGGACGATCCTATTTGGTCAAATACCTAACGAAAAATTCCTATTTTCCTTTCATTAAGGTACGAGGGCTTCTTATTCCACAAGAACGAAAGCACCTTTTCATTCTTTCATATACTAGGGGTTTTTACTTGGAAAAGACAATGTTCCATACTAAAGGATTCGGGTCCATAACCACGAGTTCCAGTGCATTAGATCTTGTAGCACTTAGCAACGAGGCCCTATCCATTAGTATTCCACATAAGAAATCCCTAATACAATTAGATTAGCTCTTCATAGACAAACTTAGGGTTTGTGAGCCAAGATAAGACCCGCTCGGGATCATGGGACCCTTTTCTATCAGATAGGAGGGGATCTTGTA
>JAAXCT010002271.1:20000-42500 GCA_012490785.1 Eragrostis nindensis | reverse complement strand
CTTGGCTTTTGGGCTTCGGAAAGGAATCAAACTAGGTAAGCAAGTAGGGAACGGAAACAGTGCTCTTTCTCGTCCTTCCGCTAGAAAAATCCCCTATTTACTGGGAACAGAGCTTGGTTCAATAAGTTTTTACCTATCTACCATTCTTCGGACTTATACAAACATGACACAGCTCTGGCGCATTCTATCTAGAGAGAGCAGCCTCCTCGGCCAGCGACTGCCTACTGAGGGTCGTAGCGAAGAATATTTTTAAGAAGAAACAAAGCAAAATCTTCTTGTACTGCTGATTTCCTTTCGAATACCCGTGAATCGACCTTCTCTAGGCCGCCCTGATTCTCTTTTTTTGGCAGGATTCTTTACTTTCTGTGGATATGTAGAAGTTGATGAGTAGAGAGATTCTAGCTCCAACCCCCGGGTGCATTCCCTGGCGGCAGCTTAGATGAAAGGGGTGCTGGGGATGACGTATTTCCTGAGGGTTTGACCGACCGACCTGGGTGTGTGTGAATTTCCTACACTGTTTACATTGAATCATAAGTAAGTAAGTGGTGTTGTGTATCCACAGATAACATACCGTTGGATAAGAGGATTGAAGAATAGAGATAACTCTTTCTTGCTTGCCCGCCTCACACACAGGATGGAGTTCCACTCTTGCATGCCCGAATATCATAGATAGAATCTCTCGTGAATTGCCTTTTCTTTTCAACTGGATGTAGCTAGCTCTTTCCCTTGCGATTAAGTTACTCCGCAATAGAATTGACTTTAAGTTAGTGTGTACTTTTCCTTATCAGAAGTGTGTGTAGGACTACCTCTCTCTCAAAACAGAGTTTATTGACTAGCTCTTTCCTTAACACTTTGGTGCCTTGCCTTTGGCGGCACTATCATTCATACCCGCCTGCCTAGGGGTTTGTGCATATTCAGAACACCCCACCAACCACTATAGAATTGATTGAATTGGGGCTAGCTCTCTTCTAGAATTTTCGAAAAGATTTGTAGAGACCGACCACTGAGAGAAAAGGCTCCCATTGCTAGCAAAGCTCAGAAGATAGAATTTGAGATGAAGCAATTGGTAAGCAGCAGTTCGACTCACCTCTTCCCAAGCCTTTCTTGAGTTAGAAAGAGCATGAGAACGGTTCGGGAGATAGAATTGGATACGAATGAAGGCCGATTTCCTTTTGCCGGTGGTGGCTACCTCGACTCCAATAACAAAGAAGAACTGTCTCCCGTACTGCCAATCTAGACTAGACGAAGAAGTTTCGATAGCCTGCCCAATCCGAGTTCATCAGGGTAGTACTATCTTCCTGTGCCATCTTTGCTCCAGCGAACAAATGAATTGATTGCTTTTTCAAAGGAAGCTTGCTCCTATCTTTTATTAGCTCGGCTGCGCCTTAATATCCATGATTGAGTCGTCCCCTGCCAATCTCTGGAATTAAAAGCGTAGGGTGCACCCTGGCGGCTACTCTGGTTAATCGCATTACGGTGATCGTTCTTTCCTTCAGGTCTCGTATCCATGCCCATGCTTGTTTCTTTGCGCACTGTTCGTTATGTCCTTTGCCTCCGCTTCTAGTAGGATCGTTATTGCTTCCCCCAAACCGTGGGTTCCTCCTCAAGTGCTTTCTAACCGAGCGAGGGTGCTTCCTTTTTCTTAGCTTTTGCTAATCAGCAGAATTTGTTGAAATATGTTCATTGATGAATCACTTTATCCGTTGATTATGATCAAACGAAACATTTCATTCGCCCGGTAAGGCCAACGCACCTTCAACCTTTATGCGACTTATGAACGATGTTCGCCCGGCCTTATTTCGATTTGATTCCTTCGATTTGGTACTCTTCCTAAAACCATAGCTAGTTTCGGGTTTTCTAAAACCTTCGCCTTCCTACTACCTTTTATTTATAGTACTAGCAATCCTTCCTCTGACGACGGATATTCTTCTATTCCCACTGCTCGCTAATCGAATGAACCAGCATGTCGTTCAGCATAAGGTCATTCATCTCCTCCTGTTGTCAATAGAGGTAGTCCAACCTTCCATGTTTGGATAACCATCCCTAGTTCTTGCTCCGACCTATCTTAGTATATTTTATAAGGCTTGCTTCCCCGGTATCCTTCCTGCTTCTTGCCAAACCCCTGCCACCATCCATCAAACCAGAGAATCCAGAGTGCCTACTTCCGGTTTATAACCTGCTTCCTTTATCTCGAAAGGTCGCCAACTTTCATTGATTGAATTCTTCCTATTATAGGGAATTCCTACCAAGCCCTAACCCTTTGCCCTTGCTAACCGAGGGAGATTCCTAACTGGCACCCAATCCGAGTGTGATTCTTTCTCCTAGCTATCCGAGAAGTAATAAGACCTGGCCCAGCTTCCTAGGCTTGCTTTCTTCTTTTATCGGATCGGAAAAGGAAACAGCTTGATCGCTTCGCTCGATTGCTCGGTTACTTCCTCGAAGAAAACTGCTAGCTTCTTATCTTTCAAGGAACTACTAGCTTGAATCTCTGAGCTGTGGCCCATGAAGCCTATGAAAGTAGAACAACCACTCCGGTTCTTCTCAGCTCTTCTTTCCAGTCCCTACCAATTCGATTACTGGAATACCGTCAATTGCATTTAGAAGGCACTGCCACTCTTGTTCTGGTAAGAATGCTTCTATTGGAGCTCTAAAACCAAGATTAGTCTTCACCCAGCTTCCAAAATGCTCTGATGGGCCAGATACACTCGAGAAAGAGTATTACAGCTTCTGCCGATACCGATCCGCAATTCGAAGTTCACGACCAAGAGCTTATGCAGATTCCTCTTCCGCTTGCTCGCTTAGGAGCTTCTTCATCCCGACCTATCTATATGTGAAAAGCACTCCGCCAGAATCCTCGTAGTAGTAAGTCGTGGGTTACAAGCTGTCCCTTCCCCAAAGCTCGTTTGCTATAGATATAGGGTTTACCAACCTCAGGCATGGACATAGACACCAGATCATTTTGATAGAAATGAGGTAGACTGGAAGCTGAAGCCAATAGACCAATGGAACTAATCAATCACTTGCTTTCCCGAACTGGACAGCAGGATTTTATCAGCACTGGACTTGAATCGCGTCGATGACTCTAATCTTTAGAGACAGAAGCAGATGGGGGAAGGTTGGATATGGATCATGATCATGATCAAGTCTACCTCGTAAGCCACTTAAAGATCTTTGAGCAGCTCGAGAGAGAAATCCGTCTTCATTGGTACAAAATAACCTTCGCCCCCCTTTTTTGTTATGGGATGGTGGTTCCTGTCTATCAACTAAGGTGAGAAATTGATTATATAAGAATCTAGTAGATCACGCACCTATTGTATTTAGTGTGATCTTGTGGGAGAGTAAGGCAACGAGTGAGCTACGATTGAGACTCCTTATGGATGTTAGGTTTTTCGAATCACCGATTCCATCGATCGAGAAAGTAAGCAGCAGGCACGAGTAGACCGACTGATAGCAACGGCGAATCAACGCCCGACCCGGCTCGGCTCTTTTGTCCTTTTGTTCGCAGAAGGGAGATCCTGTGCGCTAGCTATATCTGTTATGGATGGAGCCCTCACTCAACCGACCTGCTACCTGGAAATCCCCAATGCACCAATGTACCAAAGGCACTGTACTTTGAATAGGAAACACTTCCCTACTTCACTTCCTAATTAATAAAGTAGGAGGTATTCGAGTACGGAGGTACTAGACCGTGATTCTGGTCCTGATGCGGACACACCTGTCGACAACAGAGAAGGGATTCAATTAAGAGCGGATAGCAAGATCGAATGAATGGATACTCTGAGATAGAACGAGAAAAAGCAAATTTGATTAATCCTACAAAAGCCTTACAAGGCAGGTAAACTTTATGCAGTATCTGCTACAAAAAGAAGGTTAGAGAACAGGTTCCATCTACTTTATCCGCTTTTGGGCATGAAGAACATGCTTCTTTCTAAATTTATAGGAATCGTTAACCGCAACTCTCCTTTTCAGGCTTGGATTGGTTTTTTGATGCAGTAGAGAAGCCGTTTCCTTTGAACTTGGTCCATCGGACAGATATAGACATGGAGAAGCTTTTCAATGTCAATCTTTCACTACTTTGTTTGGACCTTGCTTCTTCACTTAATGCTTGCTTTCCGTCTTGCCTTTGCTGGGCCTACGATAGGCTGTACTCCAATACGAAATAAGATTGTACATGAAGGTTGGTGAAAAGCAAAAGAAGCAATTGGTTCTCAAATGCCGTGACGTCACCTAGCTTTATTCTAAATTTCTCATTCTATTGGTATGTATAGTGTCTTTCATCTGCTTTTTCATTCATTCTGCCCACAGCCGTTAGGTATTATGACAAAAGGAACCAGCATGTTGCTCCTGAATCTACAGATAGAGAAGAGGGCACGTCTCTTTTTCTAGAAGCCGGTCTATGTTCTTATTCTTAATCGAATTCTAAAGAAACGTCAGTTTCAAATCACTTCCATTGGGCTGAGCGGGTCATATATGCCTTTTGGCTTTCACCTATGTTATGTATTCTCTCACAATCACTCCTAGCAATAAGTGAAAAGGCGGCTATCGATACTGTCCCGACACCTCCTCTTCTGTGTCTACTTCTCCATTCTAATTTCTGACTGGTTCATGCCTGCTTGTGTATTGGTTATAACCTCTGTACTGTATTTTGTTTGGCTTAAATTGCCAAATGGCGAGACCAGACCCCATGAAGCTTCTAAGTTTGATGTTGATTTGCAAGAATCAGATTTACCAACGGGAAGAACGCTTAGTGTATCCGCGGTGGGTGAATCTTAGGAAACTCGCCTTGTCCGAACAAAAGCGGGAGGTAGGTAGGTGGTAGTTAGAAGGATTCCTTCGGGGAGCTGCTTCTTCCTCTGGATTCCCTTCTTCTATAGACAGACCCCCGGCTAGGGCAGCAGCGTTTTAAAGAAATACGAACTGTTTGGTTTTCAGTGAGCCCGCTTCTTAGTGATAGGTTTCAAAAGTATCTATCGCTATGTGCCCCTCCCCGGAAAAAAACAAATAGGTTCGGGCAATTATCAGCTTAGGGACAGCAAGCGGATAGTAGATCTGGCTCCATCCCTTGAATCCGCTGTAACTGATAGAATCTTGTACGAGAGACCCGCAAATAAATAAGGAAACCCGCTTAAAACGCTTTTTAAGTAGAAGCTGAGCCATTACCTGCTAGCATATCTCCCCACCAGGACTCCCCCCAAAGCAAAGCTAAACCCGCTCTTTAATTCAATACCTAGAGACCCGAAAGCTCCAGTCCAAGTTGAGGCGCAGTAGGAGGGATTTCTGTCACCATTATTTATGGACCACGTAAACATACTTTTTTAGTTTTGATTCTTATGCTGGACCTGCAGCCCTAGCCTGGGACACCACTGTGCGACATAAAGATCGGATCAAGTTATGATTTTCTCATTAAGAAAGAGTACCCGAGAAGAATAGATATGATCCGGAAACACTCTTATTCGACGAGGCGTAGAGCGTTTGACTTTCTTCTTTACAATTTCCTTAATGCGCATGAATGAGAGATTACAGCACTTAGTATGAGCATATCGGCCTATGGAAGAAAGTTCGTATCGTATTAGTGCGCTTTAACTCGAAAGCCGTTAGCTACAACCTTTGATCGTGGTTTGGTATCCAAATAGGAAATTCTATCCAGTCCCTCGCTACACTATTTAGACGGATTGAAGCTTAAGCCAGATCGAACCAGTCTGAGTATATGCATTGGTCCTAGAATAGATTCACAAGCTGAAGGGAGCCTCCTAAGAAGAATATGACTAAATACTCGGGTCAATCTCCCATTGGGGAGGGTATCACGTTTGGTGGAGTTCGCTATCAGCCAAACTTGAGCTCTTTTGACAGTCCTAAGAAAATCACTCACCCCGGCGGATCCGGAATTAAATTATCAGGGCAATCTTCGAATAGCTCACCGAACGAGTACAATAACGCCCCGAGTGAATGGTTTCCACCAGGGAATGAAGCTGAGACTGGGATGACAGCCAGGATCCTCTCTTCAAGCCGATGGCTAATAAGATGATGCCAGTACTGGATACGGAAATGAAAGGCACATTACTTCTATCGAAATTGATATCACAATTTCCACTAGGCGAGAAAAGATCGTAGTATGAGTTGTCAGCAGTTGGAGTAGGTTCCAGCTAGGTGAGATTCCTTAACTGGCTATATATAGCGCCAACTTTGACTCAACTAAGCCCTTCTGCAGTGATTTCGCTTGCTTCAATAAGATGTTTGTTTCCAGTTACCGTAGGGATCAACTTTTCAATCCATTTCTATCGAGCAAGACTAAGCAATATGAAGGTGGGAATTTTGTATCTTTCACAATACGTAGGCTTCCATCCCCTGCCACTCTTACGAAGCCATTAAGTTAGGCGCACTAAAGAGGGGGTTAAATCACTCTTTAATCGTTTCATGATGGATTCCCCGCAAGGGGTAGGTAAAGGAAGTTCTATTCTAGGAGGGATTTGTTAAACAAAGTAGGCTTCTTATTCTTCCGGTGGGTGAAAGGGTCTATCTAAAACTTCAACCTCATAGACAAATCACAGTGTCAGGAAAAAGGCAGCACAAACTGAGCCGTACTATGGCCATTTGAAATTCTAGATAAGATTGGAACTTTAGCTTATAGATGGAAATAGCCTGTGGGATCGATGGTACATCCGGTTTTCCACGTGTCTCAATTAAAGAAGGGTGGGCAGTATAACGGACCAAGTACTGGAAAATAAAGTGACAGTCAATTTCGATATGCTTGGTGCGCTCATGAAATAGTGCATTGGCCGCAATGGTTAGGAAGCCAGAGATGGAAGAGAGGGTGTCGTGTCGGATCTTCAATCGGGGCAAACAACGGAAGCTCGGGATAAAGGAAGTACGAGATTGATGAATCAGAATTCAATGAAGTAGTTGTAATATGCAAGACCTGGTTCGCACCGCACCTTCTGTAAATGACAGATAGGAAGGAGGGCTGGATCTGAGATAGAGATTCTAGCTGTAAGCGGAATGGGGATGATAAAATACAAGGAGGTCTTTCGAGACCCCTTACGTGTTAGGATGACCAGCAAAACTTTCTCTATAAGTTCTTTAAAACGAGCTAGAACCGCATCAATTGAATTCAAGGTAATAAATGCCACTGATAAGAAATACATTGACCTAACGCCCACTTACAACTTCAATGAGGGACTTATCCGATACCGCTACCTAACCCAGCTCAGGTTTCTGAAGTGCCTGCAGCATAAATCAGTGAACAGGTTGGATGTGCAATCTAGCCTATTGCCTATTGCTTTCCATCAAGCAACTAATTGAAATAGAAGGCAAGAGCTCCAGTTCCTAATCCTGTTGGGTCTGGGTGGGGATAGTACAATCTACGGGACAAGCCCTGTTTTATTTAGACGAATCTGGCCTATTTCTCACTTTTGATACCAGTTGACGTAGATGACATTCAGACAAGGCTTTATCGACCTTAAAGAGCTGATTCTATAAAGACTTCTTGCATCTATGGGGTATGATATCAACCGACTTCATCTCACCTGTATGTTCCCATGAAAGAAGCCCCCATACCCACTCTTTGAAAGAAGCCCTCATACCCACTCTTCTTTCCCCGCCCAACTAACCTAGCAAATAGATGATAGTAGGCGGCCTCGGTTTCCTATGAGAAACCTACAAAACCTAACATAACAGGATGGCGGTAGTTTACCCACCATAGGTTAATAGTGAATACAATAATCACGTACAGTATATTCTCTCTTTAGAGCATTGACAAATTTATTATAATTCCTTTTACCTTGTGGTGAATCAACCCAAGCTACATATATATTGTAACAATCTATTACTTTTTGCATTCTTACTTTCCATTCATCCTTCATTTCCCCCTTTTTCTCACCCTTTTTGTAATGTGGGGCCATAATATCCATACAGCGAAAAAGAAATTCCTCTTTTATAGGGAATAAACCCTCAGATTCCTTTACGTCCTCCCTAAATAAAAGATGATTGTATCTCTTCTTGAGACTGGAGAAATATTCCCTATCCTCATCATTATTGAATTTGTCTAATCCTAACTCCATAGCGTGTTCTATTATGTTATCAAAAATGAATTTGTTAATGAAGAGCAGCGGGTGGCCCATTTTAAGGAAAGCCTTCCTATAATATAATGGAAGATAATAGGAGCCTTCTGGTGTAGTGATAAAATTATCATGAACTGTGTATATTGGAATCACAGATTTTTCTCGATCTTCTTCATCGATAATGTGCCTAACAAAATGGAATACGGTTAAAGCGTCCTTTTGATGGATGAAGTTAGCAAAGGTTGAGATGGCGGTCTTCCTAGCATCCTTTTGGTTCGTGGTAACTGCTAATGTGACCTTACTACTTCTGAGTTTCTCGGGGGCTTGTAGAACTCTAACCCTGACGGATCTAGACTTCAGATAATCCTGGTGAGTGGTCCACAAACTATTTGAATATTTACCAACCTCCCGGCGGAATCCATACATTCGACGAGTAGGCCTACAAGTGCATAAAACAATGCTATAGAAATGCTACAGAAAACCTTACCTATTCAGGTACTAGACCTGTCCTTTCATTTAGCTTACTCTTACACTCAGAAATACCGTAGTAGCTCGATAGGTTCCTTTTGCTTTTAGAAAGAACTAGCGTTACCCCGCCACTTAACCTACTATATCCATACGATATTGATAGAGGAGGAATTTCTATCATACGATATGACCCTGTCCACTTCTCAGCCATTCATAGGAAATCCAGGTATTCATGCTTTTATGCCTCAAGTAACTCCTACTTTACTTGCTTTGGTGAGACAGAGAGGGCTTTCACCTGTAACTGAACATGGCATGCATTCCAGCACGGCTGTAGAATGAAATAGGTGTGTTAGGAATGGGTATTCCATCCCTCCAACCCATGACAGGGACGTTATAGATATTCCTAGCGCATGCTTTCGCAGGATGCCTAGGACTCCAGCTTGATATAGAATTCGAAAATAATTCGACAAGCTAGCTCTTTAACGCGGGGCAGCCTTGAGAGGCTTCAATTGATTAACTGGAATGGGGTCGAGACATTGTGAGTTGCATTATCTAATGAAGGAAATGAGCTACGCTCTAAATTCTTATTTGCCACTAAGGGATAGCGCTGTTACAGTACCCGCTTTCGCTATTGCTGTTCCGCTTTGCGGTTATCTATCCCTGGCCTTACCATAATAGGAGGGTGCCTTTTAGCGCAAGACGATGAAATAACAACCTAATCTTTCGGCATTTGGAAATTGATAAATCGAATAGATCCCCGGTCGAAGGATAGGAGCACAGCCATTACAGTGCTTAGAATTGATGAAATAGGATTTATTACAAAACCCAGGATCTTCCTATTCGTAGGTGGTATACAACTACCCTATCCCTATTGTTATGATACAAGGCGTATTGGCGTGGAGTTAGCTAAAGATCCGTCTTTCAAGGATTAGTGATTACATTATTCAACACCCTATGGAATAACTGAAAGCAAGGGCTGAGGGACCTGGATCAGGAACCATACAATAATTCGTAGGAACCCACTCTGGATAGAGGGCCGTCCCTTCCACTTAAGAGGTGTAATTATGTTTGGGGATGACATTAGTCAATCCTAATCGTAGGCCATAGGTTCTTTGCTTTCAAAGGTGCTCTTTCGAATTTCTTATTAGGCACCACCAGTAAATCATAAGGGTAGTTCCTGCAGAAATGCGTTAAGGAAGTCAAATATGACCTCTTTCATGCATATACAGGTGCTTGTGTTGTGATCGAATTCTTTGTTTCCAAGACAACCCTACAGTTCCTTCGCTTTCAACCTAGTCTTAATATCCAGCCTCCCACCAGTGACTACTCAACCTTTTTTTAACAATATCAACTGCTTTCCACGCCCTGTATTACCCGAGGTTGAACATTTAACCCTTCAATCTGATAGCCATATACATTCGTAGCTAACAGTTCACATCGTCTTTCCTTAATCATAGAAGTAAACTATTCATTAGTTTTAGTTAGTCAGCTATCTCAACATCTGTTTTGTCCTTCTCCAAAAGGGTCTAACCCTGACAGATATTACTTACCGTTAACACCTCCAGTTCAGGCTTGATTGAGGGAAAGCCCCAACCAATACTGATTAAATAGCATTAATATACCAGAGTATGAAACTGGTTACTATTTGATGCTATGGTTAAAGGAAAGCTGTTCCTGGTCATCTTTTGTACAGCAACCTAGACTCTAAGACTCTAACTCGATATATAGGTCACCCTTTAACGAATTGAGTGATTGATTTTATCATACGCTTGTAAATTCTTTTAATATAATACGCTTGTAAATTATTTGTGTAAAAGAGAATATGGTAAACACCATTGATGATCCCTCTTGATAACATTCCCTATATATGAATAAGATTCATTGTATTTATTCCTTACTCACTTATGAAGGGGTAGGTAAAACTAACACATTGGTTGCAATACAGCTAGCTATCATGAGAGCCGTGCAAACACTCGCATAAACATGTTTCCCCACAGCATTATTAAGATGCGCGGCATCCTCCACGGTTTTCTCCACGTCCAAAATCTCCTTAAAGACTGGGTCTTGCGTAAATGTGCTTAGAACTGTATTTATTATATCTTTATTAATCAAGAAACAGGCCCTCTTGTAACCGTCTATAACAGCGTTAGGGTCCATAAATACACTTACATCGGTTAATGGATAATGAAGCATAGGTGGTATTTGATTAATGTTATCACAGGGAACATAACGGTACCAAACAACGACTCCTACCCCAGATAATACGAGGATATAAAATATTCCATAGACTCTCTTACCAAGAGATTTATTATAGTTAAAGGTTCTAACCTGCGTTATTGTAGAACAAAATATATTATCGGTAAGATTTTTCAATCCTATTCCTAGATGTGTTAAATTATATTGGCTTATAAAAAAATCCATATTGATATTGCCCATATACCTCAATCTTAATTGTCTTAGGTACTTTTTAAATACCATTTTTTGATAAAGCAGATTTGCCCTGCTTTCCCAAACAAGCATATTTATAGGAAGATTAATCCAACTATTACTATGGTGTAATCCTCTCTCTATTTCTGAAAACAGTGTAAAATTCATTGAAGATATGGTATAGAAAATAGAATAATAAGTTTTTGATAATTCAATCATATGTGGTATAACATATAGTTTAATATATACTAAAGCTAATAGAGTTAATACTGATAAATAAACATCCCAATGATTGATTGACCACGCTGTTATTTCCACTATTACTTCATAGAAATTTGGATAAATACCATGAGTATATTCCTTCAACAACTCCCATATACAGTGAGTATATTCCTTCGACATCTCCCAAAATACATTAAATTGTTTCGGCATTATTGTATTAAAAACCCCCTTTATAATTTTACTGATCGTACCTTTAATAAAACTAAGGATCGAATAATTTACCTCTATATTAGGAATACCCGAATCACCGGTGGAACCATCACCAGGTGAACTATCACCACCGTTTGAACGATATCCCAAGATACCCCCTATTACTCCTTTAATATAATAATGCATTTCCTCATTATCTATATTATCCATTTCCTCATTATCTAATTCCGTATTAGATTTATAATCTATATGTTTAGTATGATCTATGATATTAGTGTCGTCATTGATGTGATTGAATAATGAATGATGATCCTCTGTGTAATTATTAATAAATAGTTTAAAGAATTGTAACATGGTCTAAATGTAATGAATCTTCCTTCAGTGTGGATGGGATTTTGCATTCCTTTTGGGAAATGGCTGTCATCAACCCTAGTCTAGTAGAGATATCCTCTACTCTAGTTCAGTATAGAAGACATGACAACTTGTTTTCTATAGGAACTCATCTTTTCCATGCGTTAAAAGCTGACCGTGCTTGTTACCAAAACCTTACCATCGGCTTTACTCCTTGAAATAAAAAACTGCTATCCCATCCCTACATAGCTCGGCTTATTTCCATTTATATCATTGTTGCATCATAGCTCTTGTTCCATGAATTATCATATTGGAAGCAATAAAAGTGGCTATCGTGATAGCTGTAGAAACAGAAGCATAATGAGGTGTTAAATAATGTCTATTTCTCATGACGTCTTCAATAGGGGGAAATAGATTATCCATTGGTGGCTCAGCATAATATTTGGATAGAACGAGTTGTAGGAATGAATCATTTCTGATGAAATAAGTAACTCTATTGTACCCCTCAACATGGGCATAAGGGTTCTTAAAAGTATCATACGCAGGTGTTTCCAGGAACCCAACAGGTAGAGGGTATGGTTGATTAACCCCATCAAAAAACTTGTACCAAACAACAACTCCCACCCCCAATGTCACTAGGGTGTAAAACATACCCCAGACATACTTACCAGTGATTCGATTAAAGATAAGAGTTCTTACTTGCACTATATGGCTTAGAATATCATGATCACAAAGACTTTTAAGACCCTTAAAAAAATTACATAAATGTAATGTATCTTTTGTTATATGAAGATTTCCAAAACACTTCAATCCTAAAAATTTCTTGAATCGTTTGAAGGTAGATAATCGAAATATATGTCCTTCTTTAAGAATCCATTCCACATTCTCTAAGGGTGTATCGTACCATATTGGTTCCTTTCTATTTAGAAATTTGGTAGAAAGAGCTGAAAATGGGTTATAAAGAGCAGATAAATAGTTCATAGTTGCTGTTGGCGCGCTAAACATTATATCCATGCTCACCAAATCGATAGGTGAGATAGAAGGCAATTTTCTGTTATGGCCCGCACAGATAATGGTTTCACTCAAATGATTAACATAATGAGTGAATTTATCAATCCAATATTCCCATCCTTCTATAAACAACCTCTTTTTAATGGAGAGCAAAATTGTAAATCCTAAACTCAAAATAGCTCCACCTATATATAGATACATAGGATGTGAATCCTCCCACACTGATATACTATCAGTGAAAGTTGATATATTACTGGCAAATGTTGTTATACTACCGGCTAAGAAACGAGAGAAGGCTATAGGTGTGTAAGTCGTTATACAATCTAAGATTGTGTTTATCCTCTCGACGGGTGAGAGTAAGACTAATGCAGTCTGTATATTACCAAGGATGTAGTTAGTATATTGTGTTGTGATGTGTAATGGTTCTACTAATGTGTATAAATAGTCGAGTAATTGTTTAGGTATGAAATTAATCATTTTTATAATCCCTGTTTTAACAATCCATTTGAATAGAAAAGAAATATCAGTTCTGACATATGAACACACCCCTTTTTTATCACTATCACTACAGTTATCACTGCTGTTATCACAGCCGTTATCACTACCGCCTTTTCCCCCTCTTATTCCAATAAGGATAGGAATATCAGGGACAGTGTCTTGACTATCATTATCTAACTCATATTGCTTATCTAATGATGAGTTAGATTCATCATTTGTTCTAGTATCTCTAAAATGGAAATCATCAATGATATTACTATCATCAATATCGTGTTTCAATAATGAATCAAATTCATCTAAGTAATATCTACAAAATTGTTTTATGAATTGTAACATAGTCATAATGGAATGAATCTTCCTTGATTGTGTTTGGGATTTAGTTTCTAGTAGTAGCCTTACCCAATTTTTGTTTTATATATAATCTTAATGATATCTATTCCTATATATATGAAGAAACTGAAAAAGGTTACATATGGAGCCAATACCTTATAGGAGAAAATTATTTCCTTGAAAGGATGGAAGTGTTTAAGACAAGTGAAAAAGAAGATTTGCTTCTTTTGATGGCGTTAACTAAACTCATATTAAATGAGTTAATCTCTGATCTACCTCCTAACGTAAACAATTTACAAGATCTAAGAACCAGCCACTTGGATTTCTTGAATAGGCAACGACAGCTTAAATAAAGCCGGAACGATAGTGGAGGCGAGCCCGGAAGATATTTGAAACAAGGAAGTGTTATTTGTCTGTTCTTGTAGGTTAATCAATCCGGAACGCTAGTGGAGGCGAGCCCGGAAGATAGGCAAACCTGTTGTGTTATGATCGGGAGGGATAAATTTTTAGCAACATTGAACTATGACTTGGAAATAGGATTACGCTATCTATGAGAATGAAACCACAATCTATATTGATAGGATTTCTTCCTATGCTTTAGATTACAGAGTAGTACATGAAGCTTAGCATTGGCTTTTAGTAATAGTTCCGGCTATGAGTGACTATGGCTACCTGAACGGATGGAGTTCGCACTACACCCTTGAATGTCAACTTCACATAAGGGTAAAGCAAGCTCGCTCCTTCGCTCGTACGAACAATCACTATAAGCATAAATTGCTAGAAGCAAGCCCTTACCATAAGTAGATATGAATGATGGATTGGTGGTATGCGATAGACGGGGAATCTAAATGATGCAAAGCAGACAATTGGCTTAACCCTTCTATCCAATGATGACAACCAGAGTGAACCTTCGGAGTAGCGCTTGCATGAACAGATGTTAAGGTAGCATTCTATGCTTATGAAATACCCGCTACTTCTCGAAGACCATAGAACGGGGAATCTCCTACCTTGAAGGAGATATATACAAATAAAGGATATACCAATAACCTAAATACTTACTAGACCAATCTGGTAACAAACTTGGGTGCCCCCGTGAAAATAAGCTGTTTCCTTTCCTTTTACTGAAGAAGGGAACCACCAAGAATTCTGTCAACTGGGAGCTCCTGGACCTGAAGGATTCCCAATGTGCTTTTACCTGCGGCCTCGCTACGCGCCTCAAACTCTTCCAACGTCCAACCCAACAAGAGATCTACTTGCCATGCTCTCCCTATGTATTTTCTAACACTTTTTTTAGCTGTTTTATAGCGGAGTGGGACTTATTCCTCTCCTCTTGATGTGGAAAAAGAGGCTCTTTCCCGGAAAAAAGAAAGTCAACGGACTTCATGGACGAGGAGGTGGGGGATGAATGGTATGGCTTGCTCATCCTAAATAACAGAGGGAACCTCGTCAAGGTTTTGCTTCCGAGGTCGCTACAAAGCTGGCTCACAGCAGTTCTCTCTTCTATACTAGAGTTTCAAATCATGGAGCTTGATGCATCAGCCACTAGATTCCTGCTAGCATTGCTTAATGCGGGAGTTTCAGCCATTGGCGAAAGGAAACTTTTAGAACTAGTAAGAGGGGCTGTGCTTTGGATGAGAGGTTTGAGGAAGGTTAGGAATGACTAGAACTAGTAAGGATAGGGAAACCCAGAACTAGCTATGATACGGATTCTCAGGATTATCCCTCGACTAGGACAAGGAACGGCGCATAGCTACATTCCTGAAATGATCGATAGCTCGGATTCGAACAAGGACTAGCCCCAAACAAAAGTCCTTGTTTTGACCGACCTATTACGAGCCTAAAGTAGTACACACAAGAGTGAAGTCAGGGCGAAATCCCTACTTACTTGACAGGTTTCCGGGTCTCAGAAACATAGAAAGGATTTAACGAATAGGATAGTCTAATGTCCAGTGAGGACATCTCCTTGCTTGCTTTTTTCATTGACTGATTCTAGTGGCTGGCCCAGTGAGAGAATTACCAGTGTCTGTCATTAGACTTGATCTTTCCACGGCGAACTCCTTTGTTGTAGAAAATCGGCTGGCTGGATTGACCTTTGGGATTGAGTCACTCGTACATTGAATCAGAGTATTTCGTATAACTCTTACTTAACAGACTTAGTGGACTGATTGATTGTTTCTTAGTTAGGATTTTCAATTCCTCCTAGCTTGCGAAATTCCCCTCTGCACTTGCTGCTTTAATAAGAAGTAGTAGATGGGAGTGCTTGCTCAAAATAGTACCGCATTTGTGCTTAAGAAAAGGCTTTCTTGTCCGGGGTCTATATCCACTTTTAATACACCACGCACCCCACTACCAAAAACTTCTCTTTCAATTCTAAACAAAGAGAAAGCTCAGGCGGCTGCTCAACGAGGAGGTTCATGCTCGTTAACTTACACTTACTTTTAGCACTTCTCTACCAGTTCTCTCTCATAGATAAGAATATCCTGCTCTTAGCACCTGTTTTCACTTCGTGTAGCAGCTTCTTCTTCTTTTGTCTACACAAACACTTCATCCATGGGAACCAAGTTTTGATCAATGATATATTCTAAAAGTAAGAGCAACTCTATTAATCTACATACCTTGTCTCCGGCCACCATGTTTTCTCCGAAGGGTGAAGGCGGATTTTCAGAACAGAAAATAAGGGCGAAGGATACATACAATACAATATGCCGGGTCTAAAGTTAAGTAGTACAGACACAGGAAATCAGAGAAAAACTTAGAGAGTCTCCATAATCTAGACTTCTCGGTTTCTTAATCGGTGTCTATCTTACTAAGATACTGGTGCAGCTTAAGGTGCTGGTGCTCCACCCCACTCTAAGAAGTATGAGTGTGATTTGCCAATACCCAAATGGGTAGTGTACTGCTCGCTCCCCTTCTTATTAATTCAGACTTGTTTGCGCACACAACCTTCCTATAACTTTCTGACCTGGATCCAACCAAAGAAGGAAGATGTATGGCATCCCTCGAACAAAAGAAGGAAGTATGGGAGTTTACCGGTAGGCAATGACCACAGCCGAAGTAAAGTGCTCAGCTCAAAGAAAGAAGGTGGTGGGGGCTTCGAAGAGTGAATAAGTTCGTTCGCAGTGATGTGTAATCTCTTCACAAATCGAGAGAAGAGGTGTCAAAAAGAAATGCTTTTAGGCAGGCTTACTTGCTTAGTATGTATTTATTATACAATCAAAGACCAAGGTCGTACAGATAGCAATTCTGGACCATAGGCATAGCAGCACATAGGTATTCTCTCTTCTTTCTCAATTCAAGCATGAGTTCGTTCAAAGTCGGCAAGGGGTATCTGAGAAAGGGCAGTTTAGTCAACAATCATGACCATGGGAACATTTGTTCGCTTTCTAGGTACCCCCGGATCTACTAGTCATCGCCTTTGAGCTGGGAAAAGCATTTACCTGGAGTCGGCTATTCCTGATTCAGCAAAGGAAAGAAGCCTTTATCCCAAGACTAACTTCGGATTGGATTCTTTTATCCGGACTGAGTCTAATCGTGATTTTATCTCGATTATGATATTACCTCCCTCTGTCGCAATAGAAATCGAGAATGGAGGTGACTTCGCTACACTTGCTTATATAAAGCAATTCCAACTCTCTTGCCTTAGTACTACTGACTTTGCACCAGATTCCATTTCTTTTCGGCATCCCTTCTCAGACGTCTTCTTCCTTGCCTAGCTCCTATAGACAGGTTCATGGCGGCAAATCCGCTGCTAGCATGTTGAAAAAACAAAAGGAGATTCCTACATCCTTCTTCTCGTCCGCCTCAAATGCGGTTAGGGGATTGAATCCCTTTAAATGGAGTGATCATGCTTGTGAAAGAAAGCACTTTTCTCGATTTCGTGCACGAAGAAAGATCCGGAATTCAATTCACCTTTTGCATTAGTCTTTCTCGATGGGATGAAGACAAGGAACTGACAGATGCCATGACTTAATAGGGTATCCAACCCAATAGTCAAGGCGGGAGGGGATTGATGCATCGAATGCCCTCTTAGAAAGTGAAGTGGAAGAATCTTTAGTTAGAAAGAATCGGTTATCGCAATATCAGCTGTCGCATAATCAGCAGCTATGGGGATTATCGCAATATCCGCTGCTATTGATATTGAATACGGTTTTATCTGGTTAATGGTTGGTGCCTCTCCTTTCGGTTTGACTCTGACTGCTTTAATGACTGTCTCGGTCTCGGTCTTGGTACCTTGAGCGTCGACTGTATCGGTTCCGGTTCTTTGGTTGGCTTTTGGTTTAATGAAAATCTCTCCTTTAGTAATGGGTCAAAGCGGTTCCACTTTCAGGTTAGCACTCACTAAATATGTGATACTTATAGTGGTATAGTTTTAATACCTATATGTGAGGACCTCTTTCTATTGGAGGAAAAAACGCTATCTTCTTCTATTTTGATATTATCACTGCTAGATTAGATCATCTTCCTATTTGTCTTGGGTTCACCCTTTAAAATCTTACGCATATATCATTAGAATGATAGAAAAGGATTATCTGGCAAGTTGACTTGAACAATGTAGGCGTCTGATGTGGGATGTTTAACGAAGCGTTGCCATACAAAGTAAGTCTCTAAGCGTGGATTGAATGTTACCCAGATTGAAGAACCCTTTTTTCTCACAGTCGGTATGAATCTCTCCCTACTTTCTTCACTAACTGCTTGTACTTCGGCATACCTCAAGACGTGTGCTTTCTGAACTCATCGAAAGGATCTCGGACGAGGGTCGTAGGAAGACATTCAATTACTATTCTGATTCTCACAGCGCGATCATGACAGGCATCGCAAATCACTATCCTCACGAAAAAGAAAAGTCAAGACCTTCCAAAGTTCCCGAAAAAGGCTCCTTACTCCTTCTCTTGTGGCGCCCCTTCCTGACGAGGAAGATGCTAAAGACGGTTCGATAGACTCCTCGGGAGCCTGCCCGAAGCAATCCCTTTGATCGACCATCCCTTGCTTGACGAGCAGCTCTTTCTATTCGCTTGACAAAGCCGCTGCTGCTCTTTCTTAATGCCTCACTGCCTGACCTTAGAGAAGACGAATTAGACTGCCTGATAGACTACTACTTACTTTTCTTACCCGGCCAAAAAGCTATAGATTCCAAATAAGAGCACATCGACTAGGGCCCAACTATTGCTTTTTTTACTAATAGTTAGCAGGTGTCCTCGTAACTAATCTTATTCCGTTTAACTATTAGTAGATGACCTTCCCTTCTATCAATGTGATAGGAAATCCTACTACCATCGGCAAATCATAGGAGCTAATCTTCACCGGGGGGGGGGGGGGTCCATGGAATAGGCGTACATGGAATTCTGGGCCTGCCCCTACTGGTAATTCACCGTCCCGCTCTTATGGGCAGACAGAAAGATCGGATTCGAAAACTGCCTCCTCAAGTGGAGTGCCCTCGGCGGCTAGGACACACGTTGGGTACTATTTGTGGAAAGTGATGCTTGGTATGAGCAAGTGCATTTGTTGGCTTTCGAGCTGTAGCGGCAGCGGGGCGGGAGAGTTGGTTATTCAATTGATCCTCTGATGTTGGCCCTTCTGCATAATCCAGCAAGGCTCGGAAGTCTGAGCTATTAAGGACTTCTGCGGTTGACGGATAAGAGGCCTTCGATATGTTAAGGGAGAGAGGGGAGAGTCATTCCAGAGTTGGGTGGGAATCGTTGTTAGAAATTTCCATTTTCCCTGAGGTACGATAGCGTCTGAACTAAAGCAAGGGAATATGGAAAGTGAATGTGGTAAAGGATACCAAGAGTAGGTTCCCTGAATGATTTTTAGGCGTCTTTTCTTTGAACAAAAAAATCTATAAAGAAAATTGGATGGATCTTCAACCTATGCTATGAGTGAATCTTATCATCACTGGCGAGTGGTATCGTATCACCGTCTTCGTCCTGAAAACATCTGCAGAGCTAAGCCAGTGTAGGCTTTGACACTACTTATATTCGACAAGTATTACACTCGCTTCGCTACACTCTTCTCTTATGCTTCGTGCTTCGCATAGGCTAAATAAGCCGCTCATCCCTGGCGAATCCTACCCACATTGGAATGCGGAACCATCGAGGAAAGGCAAAACATATTCAATCCCAGGAGAGAAGTCACTGGTTCGATAGGACCAGGGAGAGGACCCTGATCACCTTGCCAACGAATTCAAGGCCTTAGGAAAATCATCCTACAATGGACCATAGGGACTGAGAACGAAGAAGACATCAAAATCAGGTTAGGGGGGATAAAAAGAAAACCTCCTCCCATTCAAAGTCGTCTTCAAGTACCTTTTTGATTCTTTATCGAGTATGGATGGATCAACTATAGGTTCGAGTTTTGCCAAGATACGTACACGGCTAAGTGTATTCAAATCCAAGATAGAATCAGGGCTATCTAAAAGCTAGGAAGGAGAAGACCGGGTGATTGAATATGACTTGCTAACGGATCCTACTCTTCCTTAAGCGCTAGTTCTATTCACGATGGTTCAGTTTCGAGAGCAGTTAAAGTAGTTACCTAATAAGATAGATGAATATTCCACGATCTACGATTATCAAAATCTTCTTATAGAAGTCTAGTTCTTTCTTCTTTTAGAAAAGGAAGTCTTCCTCTCCTTTCTTGCCGCTACTTGCGTTGCGAGCCAATCTTCAAACTGTTACGGAGAAGTCGTTTACTGATTAGCTGCTTGAATGTGGAAATATTTCAGCATATCTGCTCTTAGGTTAGTACGAGAACTCGACTCTACTCGTGCTATAGTCGAGGATGTACTTATACTACCCTAAAGAGGGATCAATTAATGGGGTGCATTTTTCTTAAGGCAATTCTAGGCAAGACCTTGAATCACAGGGTTTGTTCCTGGCAACCCAGCATTCTTTATCTTGGCGTAGATTGGTGTGATGGGACGGATGCCGTGAAAAAGCTTTTTTCTTTGACCGGAATCGACAGGTGTCAACCCATCTAGGATGAGTCAAACATAGGGGGAGGGCCTCCTGGCAATATCCGGCATACTAGTAATCAATTATTTGGCCTTTTGCGATCGAACAACCTATGAACAGTTGTAGCCTACATAACCTACCTACCCAGACCAAGGGAAGAAGGTATCAGATCACTGTAGTTCTAGACCCCTTTTTTTCAAATAAAGGAAGTGACAACGTTTGCCCGAAGAGGTTGAATCAATAGTAAGAAGATACCACCCAGGCACAGAATCCGAAATAACAATCAGGAATAGGACTAGGAGAATGAGGTATAATTAAAGGAGTAAAGCTGTAATTGGGCTTAGTGCTCCGATTGCGCCTTAGGACTAGGACTTATAGGTAAATGCCCCTTACTCAACCAATGAAGGTGGGTAGGGCTTTTCTTTCTTTTGTTTAGGATTGGCAAGAGGATGGCTGCCTCGGCTTCAAAGCTGTTAGAGAATGCGCTCTTATCACTACAGGGACGCGAGATAAATTCCTCGAAGGTAGTATTAAAGGGGCATTACCGGCGTTAGCGACGAAGGGATTGTTTGCAAGAGAAGGTTGCCCTGTTAAGATACGAACAGGGGGCATACCACGCATAATAGTAAAAAAAAAGGGCAGAGAAGAGGATTGAGGGACAGAAGGAGCTGGAGGCCAACAAGGAATTTCAGAATCAACTAGTCACTAGGCTGCATACTCGTACCAGGGAATGTTGCAGACCGACGGGCACTTCGTTGCTGGGCTGGAATAGAAACTGACGTATGGAGGACTTGTGAGATCTTTCACTCTTCGACAACGAAAGCCTTGAGGACGTCAGCGATGTGTTATAGGGACGTCTCGCGATCTTGCTTCTAGAGTACGTACGGGAACATCCAATCGAGTGCCTAACCTTGGGTGCTCCGATCTTGTTCGTGAGGAAGAAAGACTGCCTTCTTCGTTCAATGAATCTGCATACCACCAAGGGCTATTTGAAAAAAGAAGTCTGAATCCGTGTCTTCTCTGCCATTTGATTTCCTTCACCACTAGCACTAGCCCCGCCAGCCACTAGAGTATAGCTACTTTCGCTACCTTGACTCTTCTTGTTATTATCCAGACCCATCAAGTCATTCAAAAGCAAAGAAAGAAAGATGAATAAGCAAAGCGAAGGCCAAGCCTGATCTCCCTTTCCCTTGATATGGTGGACTCCTAAAATAGGCTTTCTTTGTTCGTATGATTTTTCATAATACTATAATAAGAATAAGCCACTCCTGAAAATAGGCTGGCTACTCGAACCAAATATTGAACTTGCTCTTTAGCATAGGTAGACTTCACTACCTGGATAGGTCAGCCTCGTTCCCATTTCTCTGGTCCTATATGTTTTTTTTGCAAGTACCATTCCTGCTATTCGCATTGATTGAGTACTTTATAGTTTTCTTCTTGATGGAAGTGTCAAATACTTAGTAGGAAGTCCCGGTGGGTAATCACCAAATGTTCTAGTACGAGTACATCCAGTTCCGGGTGGTCATCTAGTATGGGACCTAAGAGAAGCCCTTTTTGAATCCTTTTATTAAGCCATTGCTAATCCCGTAAGGCAATCCTTCAACGTTGTAGAAAAGAGTGAAATACAAAAGCACACAAAGGCTTTGGACTATGAAAGGCTACCTTTATCATGCATGAATAAGGCCGGGAGATTATGTCCTCAACAAACCTATCTACTACTAAATGACAATTAAAGGGACGCCAACCATTGGAGGTGATACTGGTGATGGTAATGGTGAAGATTCTTCTCTTTTTCCTGGGTACATAAAGATAAGAAGAAGGCAACGAAAAGCACTTAGAAAAGGCTATTAAGAAACTGATCCACTATTTGAAACCTGTCATCCACGTTAGAAAGAGAGCCATGAAAAGCATAGATCCTCAAGGAAAGGAAAAAACACCACTTCGTCTATTTACGATTCCCATAAACCAGGCCGTGCTTT
>JAAXCT010002271.1:0-12500 GCA_012490785.1 Eragrostis nindensis | reverse complement strand
TTCTCATAAAAAGTAGAGGAAAGCTCACTCAGGCTAACTTCTTTTTCAATCAAAAATTGGCCAATGAAACTATTCAATGAAAAGCGCCATACACTAAAAACGAGTTTATGCAATTTGATCAATACGAAATCGAGAGATAATATGCAATTGGATCGATACGAACATCAAGCTAGGGTCCTTACTATACCACCAATGAACTAATGAAAGGAAGGAGTATCCAAAATAGGCAATTTTATACCCCTCGTAGCGCATAAAAGAGGATGACTCGCGAGCAGTAGCAGCAAAGATGACGACGACGTATGAGAAGATTCTTCTTGCTTTATACTGACTGGATTGTTGACAACTTACGAGAAGATACCCAGGAGCTCGAGCGATATGAGAAATCCTTTAGGCTAAAGCCTTGCTATAAACGTAGTTCACTCGGTAATTAGCGTAATCCTACTTTATCTATTTCAAATGAATGGATTTGCAAGTGGCGGAGCGAGCTTATTCCACTCCAAACCAGTGCTATCCGTTGGAAAGGGTCTAGTCAGGAACCAACATCTGATAGCTCAGCTTCTCTCTGTTAGAAGCGTAAGCAGACGAACTCATCCCTGGGCGTTGGACCCGCTGATGGTCAAAATGAGAACTGTCTCACCGATTGACAATCCTTCATTCCAGCTGCTCGCTCTTCTAAAGGTATAGCTCCTTTTTTCTTAAGAACAAGCGAGATGCTTCATGCGCTTACTATTGGCTCGTAGAAAGGAAAGGATGAGATGAATATTACACTTAGATAAGCATGGCCTTTCACTACTTAATTAGTAAGACACGTAGTCTCACACAGCAAGCCATCAGCTCTATAAAATAGTTGACCTGCTATCCATTCTTTTCAGAGTATATAGAGATACTGCGGATGCTCACTTTCCTCGTATACCCTGACAGCCGATGAGATCCTCATGACACCCTGTATGAACCTCGGGGCCTTTATCTAGAGAAAGACCGAACCCAATCTAGTTCACTGAATGATGCCTGGCAATGAAAGGTCCTACTTGATTGATTTATCTTCCATTGATTTCAAGGTGAAGTGAAGTTCAGTCTCCCATTCTCATTCATAGAGAGCATCAAGCCCAAAACCCTTTTTATCCTATGGTGACTTGGCGTTTAAATATCCACCCAGAATAATGGTTAGCAGCCAGCTCGACCGTCAAAAGTCTAAGGGATTCGCTTTTGTTTTGCCTCACCACTCTTTTAACCCAACAACGCTTTATATTCACCAGTATGCTGATCTGGTTGTGAAGCATTGTTTCTTGTTCCAGCGCCCAAGCAATGGAGTCCGCACAATCAGCAAACGGTGGTGCCAGTTGTAGAATTTGAGATAGACTGAACCATTCATTTTCTTCCTGAAGAGAGATGTTGTCTCGGGGCATGATGTCCCAGTTGCCGTTGTGGAGCGCTTCATGGGCATAAATGTAAGCATTCAACGAGAAGGAGAAAAGGTTTGGGAATTCAGATTTTAGGATTCCCTGTAGCCAATTCTCATTATTGAATCTATTTAATTAAGGAAAAGTTTCATTTGTGATGAGGCACGTAATGTCATTTTCAGAACAAAGGAGCATATGGCAGAGGTAGGAACGCGAGGCGCCAGAGGAGGCTTTTACTTGTTGAAGTGGAGAAACGTCTTATGCAGTTCCAAGCATGCATGGATCGTGGAATGGTATGTGCCGGCTGGTACAGTTAATATAGAAGTATTCGGTAATGGCAAGGTAGGTGTAGCGATCTTTTTCCCTATTCTTCTCTTTAGTTGGGAAAGGTGAAAAACTGGGTGGATCTTACTGCCTTCCGGCAATTGCAATTTGTAGGCTGCTGCTCCAATCTTATCTAACACCATTCAAGGGCCATAGTACCTCGAGCTCAGCTGAAAGCACTTCCTCACGGCTACCGAAGTTTGCCGGTATGGCTGAAGTTTAAGGTACACTGCATCTCCCACTTCTAACTCCCTTTCAATTCTTTTTTTTGTCGGCATAGTGTTTCGTTCGTGCTTGAGCTTTTTCCAAATGATCCTTGATTACTTGTAAGGCTGACAGTCTTTCCTTTAATAACTGATTCACAGCCTCCACATGAGAGCTAGGAATTGAGCCAATGTCAACCATACCGGGTACATACCCAAACAGGGTTTCACAAGGTGTTCGTTGTAATGAGGTGTGCAAATTAGTGTTGTACCAATACTGGGCGTGCGGTAGCCATCTCACCCACTTTCGGGGGCAGTTAATTACCATGCATCTCAAGTAAGTTTCGAGACATTGATTGACTCTCTCTGTTTGACCGGGGTGATAGGATGAGCTGGCAAGGAACTGTGAGGAGATGAGATTCTCTTTGCCTTATTTAGAAAGTTCTTATATAGAGTTTGGGGCATGCATATAGTTAGGGCATATCCTTTTTTATGTGTTTGTTATCTCGCTGCGCGCCTTTTCGATGATAAGAGAATTTTTTATCTGACTTGGTTGAGTAATGCATGAGATCAACCTGCGGCCTTGTGAAAGAAAAGTTGGTAGACTGCTTCTTTTCAGTATTTGTATTGGATTGGTTGAAGATGTTTATTGATTGTCTTCGGCTTTAACTCTTTCCTTAGTTTAGTAGAAGGATCCGTGGGTGGCTTGACTTACTTTCTTTCATCGGTAGCGCATTGTCAACCTGCGGCCTATGCTTCTCGTGTGAGGAGAGCTAAGTAGGAAGGAGGGACGGAGTTAGACTTTAGGTAGAGCCAGGCAGCCTGATTGAACCTTACAATGAATCAACTATTCCCATAATAAGCAAGTGGAACAGGTACGGCTACTGAGTCGCAACACTCACCTACATTTGACCTGACTTTGATAGTCAAACGATGTAGAGGAACCTGGAATCACGTTTCCTTGACCTCACTTCGTTCCTCATCTCATCAACCACTACGATAATCTTAGGAAGAGCATAGGAAGAGTGGGTCAGAGGGCTTCCTTCATCGGAAATCTAGCCAGTGCTTTCCATTAGGTGTGCAACGAGCCTTGCTTTTCTTCTGATTCTTATTCAGTCCAAAGATAGAGACAAAAGAAAGGTAATTATTGAATCGGACTTGGCTTCTGCTTGTTTTAGCTTATACCCCTGATCCGTATATCTGCCTTGGCCCCGCTTTGCATTCATAAATGTCACTATTCGTCGAGTGCTTCCTTACCTGTTTATCACCAGCTCCCATTGCCAACTCTAACTTACATGAATTTCACTAGTCCGCCAATCCAATTAGGATTCCCGTCGGTTGCATCGCTCCTGCTCGCAGTAGTCGTTTCTTTGCCGGTGAATCAATTTCTTCTAAACAGAATAAGGCCGGCATCCTGCTCTCGACTATCCCTACCTTGGTAAAGTTACTACTCAAAGGATGGCTTTTCTTTCCTACCGGTTAAGATTATCTGATTCCAGTATTCCAACAATCATCACAAGCTAAATGTATAATATTGGTGCTATCCTGTCGCTCTGGGCTCCTGTTCTCCTGGTATGTACTTACCCAACTTATATATTATCTGGTTAGTAATATCATCTTATTCTTCTCCTTTGATTTGAAACATGAACTATAACTCTAATATTCATTTGTGTTGCCTTTAATTGGTCTATTTAATGGATAAACAGATTTGGTACGCCATCTTCTCTACAATATTTGGTGGCATGACTGGAGCACTTGGGCGACTTGGGGAGGTAATAATGAACCTAAAACTAGTCTATGTTACCTGTCATTTTGTTTAAGGACAAAATGAGCATTAGAATGTGTAGAGAGTTTGATCACCAAATGATTTTTTGCAAGGACCCGCAGGGAATAGAAGTATTAGCACCTGTGGCATCGAGTGGTATAAAAAATTAGACAATGCAGTCGCAGGACTGATTACTTTACAACGCAAAAGGCATGGGAATATCGGTGAAAAAAAGAGAGTTTTGTCTGATCTTTTCCTTCTTTGTAGAATGCGCAATCATGAGCATTCTGTATTCCTGCACGGCCAGGGTGAAATCAATTCTATAATAATGTCATTACCACCGACTATAAGCATCCTATCCTTTCCAAAAGGCGTGGGAGGATAAAGTTCCTTTTCTATCTTCCCGGGAGAGCAGTGATAACCATCTTTTTTTCTTCTGTTCCATTCTTCTGCTATACTTCCTTAATTCGGTGATGGGAGGCATGCTTCTTACTAAACCAAAGAAAGGTAAAGCGATTCGTGCGTTCACAGGAAAGAGCCAACTAACGAAAAGGAAGAGGATGGCCATAAAATAGGGATAATCAATAAAAACATGAACTCTACTCTACCTACGCACCCATGCAAAGAAGCGGAAAACCGAAGCAGGGATGAAACCAGCATCTCAATACGATGCAGCTCCACGCCCAGGCTTGTGAAGAAGTTTTCATCTTCCCCCTGGTACCTCACCACTTCTACTAGCCCGGCCTACAATACCGCTACTTCTTATGGTTATGCCGAATCACACTCTACTTTGACTATCTTGACTATAAGAAAAGGCAATCAAGTCAGGAAGGAAAGCTTTCAAACATACTCTCCTTTTATGCAATTATGAAATTACTCATTTTGATGGAGATTTGTAGCATCATTCAAGTAAATACAAATTGAGATCGTAGAAACATGAGCTTGTGATATAGCTACACCTAATTCCAGACCGGTTAATGCTAGAACTATAAATAAGGGACCAAGATCTCCTATGAAATAAAAAATATTATTCAGAAATAGCATAGTCCAAGCAAACCCACTTAAAATCTTTACTGAACTATGACCGGCCATCATATTAGCAAATAAACGTATTCCTGAGCTTAATGCACGAAAACAATGAGAGATTAGCTCAAGGAGTACTAAAAAAGGTGCTAACGGCAGTGGGACTCCCGCAGGTAATAAGAAGCTAAAAAAATGAAGCCCATGTCTTTGAAATCCAACGATCGTAATGCCTATAAAAATGGAAAATGAAAGAGCCAAAGTAATGAGAAAATGACTTGTCACTGTGAAGCTAAAGGGTATCATACCCTGGAGATTACAAAATAACAAAAAAGTAAAAGTGACCGAGATGCGAGGGAAAAACTTTTGTTTAACATTTCCGGAAAGACCACCTATTTGTTCGTTTACCAGGTTCGGCACGAAATCATAAATAAGCTCTACCAAGGATTGCCATGCATTTGGCACTGACTTTCCCCCTCCCTTTTTCGTAACAAAAAAAACTAGAAGTAAGACAAAACCGAGAGTTAGCATCAGAAACAAAGATGGATTTGTGAATGAGAAATAAAAGTTGCCTATATGAAGATCCAGAATAGGATGAATGCCAAATTGATCCAAGGGGCTTTCAATTAAAGGAGGTACTCCTATCTTGAAAGCTTCACTTTCTGCTCCATGCGTCCTTAAATCCTGTAACAGTCCAAGAAGAAATTCTGAATTATTGCTTTCTCCATGGACGCGTTCGGCCGCAGCCAGAACATCGGCAGGATCCCTGTCCGGCATTAACCTACCCATTTCCTCATGTATAGCCGCTTGATATTCTACGACTCTTTCATCGGCAGGGTTCAGACCTGGATGGTCTTCATAAATTCCAGTTGAATCTCTCTGCGGAATCTGAATACCATTCAGACTCGTCGCATTACTCGTATTAGATCCGTCGGTTATTGTTCGAACAGAGCTGACGGTTGTATGAACAGAGCTATCCGTTGAATTTAGGCTAGCTTCGTCAAAGTGAAATGGAGACTTAGGACTTCGGGGATTAAGCATTGTGCACTCAAACAAATTTTTTCAGCTCTGCTCCCAAAAGAGAAAGAAGACTTGGATTTAGGTTGGCGTGGGTTCTACCCAACGAAAAACAAGAATATTCTTTCACGAACTTCCATGACAAATATGACACAAAGTTGCCCTGTAACCGTAGCACATACACTTCCGCGTTTGTCCCATCAACGAAGGCCAATGAGACTTTCCTTTCTTTGTCGTTGGTAATGATTCTACTACGGTGCTGCAAATTCGCAAGCTGATCCTAAGTAATCGTTGTTGTTCATTGGATTCTTCCGGAATGACTTCGTTAGGATTGAAGAATTGCTGCAATTCTTCCTGAATAGACTCGATTCCCCGCCCCGCATCAGTGAAATGTCTAAGACGCAACGGAATCGCTACGCTATGTTTCTTTCTCTTTCTATATGATAATATGCACCGAGGAAAGGAGTTGTTTCAAATAGAAGTCAAGTAAACAGATTCAAGTTAGCCCAGTTTGGTTCCTTGGAAAAGCAGTTCAAAGCAAAGGGTTGACGGCTAAGGGAAATGTTGATGGTTCGGTTCATACGAAATACGATTTATCGCAATTCAAAGCGCATTCAATAGTTGTATTAGATAGTTTAGATATAGTGACCCACTAGTTCGAGATGCACTGACCTTGGCCATTGCCTGCTAACTACGGTCATTATATGTCAATTCGGATCGCACACCGGAAGCAAAGATCAGGGGATTGCCAACTTGAATGAATGTAATCCGGTTACGGTGTAGGGGAGATTTGTCCAATAGGGACATAACTAGTTGCTAAGCCCAGTCAGTCCAGTATGTATGGTATGTCCAGTAAGGCTATTGAAGTAAAGAAAGTAAGGAAAGGCAAGTAATGTAAAACCTGACTCTAGAATATGGCTCGAGAGATTGAATATAGGGAGGAATGAATCGGGCATCAAGTAAACTAAGGCATCAAGGAAAGTAAGACTTGAGGATGGAAGGGAGGAAGGAGCCAATAAGCCACCGTCAGTGTACCAGTCATTGGGACAGGTGCCGTGTGTTCGGTCTACCTGCCTTTAGTACGACCCGGATGAAAAGATGCTGACGAGTATTAAAGGTTAGGCCAAATGATTTTAAGCTTGAGGACCCATTCTATCCGGGCCTAAATGCTGGAGTTTCAGAATGAAGTCTACTTCTTACTGACTTTCTTAGAAGGCTTCCTATATGCTTAACACATTGACGTCTAAGGCTAAGCTTTCTTTCTAATGGTAAGCCGGGGATCTAATAGTCCACTTCACCCTAGCTCTCTTTACGTCGATATAGGTTGCTTTTTTGATGACTAGTCCCACGGTAGGCCTTATTTTCTACCTCCTCTACCTAGTCTCACTTTTACTAAGGAGGGAGAGAAGAGGGTTCTCCGGGACGGAAGACATCTCTCACTCGTACATATATGGATGGGGCGGCTTCCTCCTGAGCTGGAATCTCCAGAGATTTAATGAGCTCATCAACCAATTCAACAGACCTCAACGGCTGGTACTTGACATCGCCATGGTTGTTGCTGTTTCGGCTCCCCCAGATGGTCCACATTACAGAGACTGCAATTGCCGCCTCCCGTTTGCTCATGATATCTGCATCCAACACGTCCCGCGACCATGTAGCTGGGTTTAACCGTGGCATCTTGAGATCAAAAAGATCCTGAGCCGCACTCCAAAACAATTTTGCATGCTCACACTCGACTAATGCATGAAACAAAGTTTCATTGTCATTGCCACAGAGAGGACAATTACTTATTTCTTTCATATGGCTTCTGCGGAGTTCAGCAGTACGGGGTAGCAAATTTTTCACCACCCGCCACCAGAACACTCTTATCTTAGGCATTACCCGGAGTCTCCACAGTGCTTTCCAGGTAGCCTCGTCACCCGTGGACGATCCCGTAGCAGGTTTAGACAGGCCACAGCGCTGAATGAGTTCCCTGTACGCGGATCTCACCGTAAATATGCCCGTTCTGTCCCATGCCCAAGCCCTAAAATCATCTTGCTCTGTTCTCGGCCTTGGCATGTTCAGATTTGAATAGCAGCCGCATCCAACGGAAAGAAAATCCGCTGCACCTTCTCCACATCCCATTGGTTTGTATTCTGCAACATGAGATCGGCAACTAACTGAACTGGATCATCAGTCATTCTCCCTAACGGCTTCATGTTCAGTAGTCCATCTATCCACTGATCATGCCATATTTCAGTGGTACGACCATCTCCGATCCTACGGATCAGTCCCATTCTCAGTACCTCTCTTCCTTTGATGATGGCTTTCCAAGTAGACGGGGCACCCCGAGGGCAATTAGCAGATAGAATATCTCCTCCTTTGCTGTATCTCCCCAGCAAAACACGTGCACAAAGACTATCGGGCCTGTCCAGCAATCGCCAAGCTTGTTTGGCCAGCATGGCATCGTTGAAACTCTCAAGATCCCGAAAACCAAGTCCTCCTTCTTTTTTTGCAGGGAAAAAAGGGATTTCATTAACTTATAACAGAGTTATTACAGTCCATCCGAATCAACTCGGAGACACAATTGTCAGCATGGCCTACCCACACCTCGGTGTGGTTGCTAGTTTTAGCAAAATTAGCTAGCGTATGGCTGACAAGGTTCTGACTCCTCGCGATCTTCCTGAACCTGAAATCCCGATCTCCGGTGAGCAATTGCTGCACCTCTGACACCAGCTGTGCCATTCCTCATAGCAAAGGACCATCGACGCTCAGTGCATCCCAACCCTCAGGTGACCGAGACCAGTGGGGCTGGGCTTGCCGGTCCATCACCCGTGCCTTCTTCTGCCGAGTGCAAGTGATCACTTCCTTACCCTTCTCAATGTTCGCATTAGGGTGCTGCTCGATGAGTTGCAAGGAGTTCACATAGCTGAGCAGAAATCTTCTAGAGGCTTCGATTGGTGCTGCAGGTTTCTCATGGGTTATATCATTCCGCACTGTCCATATGCGCCATAGGAGCATGAGCAGCAGCAAGTGTTCCTCAGCAGGCACATTGTCAAGAACTAGCAGCAACCACTCCATGCCTTGGCATTGCAGCTGTTCATCGGAGGGGAGCGTCCAATCTTCACGCATTGCTTGCCAGAGGGCCCGGGCATGGTTGTCTGTCTCTGCTTTCCGTCGAGGACTCCTATCTCTTGATCGTTCCACTTCGATACGGCTTCTTTCAAGCAAAGCAAGTAAAGCGCAATCAAATCCTATCTTTTTCACTAGTTCCATGGGAACGAACGGATCTGCCTGTTAAACTACTTGTCTTCTCTTCTGTGTGATAATTCCATAATTTCTTTGTTTTTAATATATTTCTCCATGGATTTTCAATCCACACCATCAGTAATATATAAAAAATCTTACTAAAAATGATTTTTCTCCGCGTCCATTTCTCTGTATGCGTGCAAGATCTCTCAGCAACAAGATAGCGAGGTCCATTTATCAACATTTCTACAATATATCCATCTTCCTTGTCAAGTTCCCTAACCCCCTTTATAGCTTCACGCTGTTTGAATAGTTCCAATTAATGGAATCGCAGTCATTACACGAGTGAGTTTAGCAAGTGGAATATCTGACTTTGAAGGAGCTGCTGCGAGTTCTCGAATTGTAGTTGAACTGGCGTTAGAGGCTAAACTTACTACATTGGCACTCGCTGGGAAGGCAGTTTTTCATTTGGTACTGAAGCATGAAGCAGGTAATATCCAACTCTTATTCGTCCGGACACTTGACTTCAAAACTTTCATCCTGACACGGTTTGTTTTCACATCAAACCCCGGAGTTCTCCTTATATATTTTATAAGATAAGATAGTAGGTCTGTGAGCTGGCAAATTAGTTGACTTCCTTACGCCGCTTTGCTTTCTGTAAAGTCAACACTATGCTTCTTAACTAAAAGTGCGGATGCGATGGCATATGTGTACAAGATCCTATAGAGAGGGAGGGCAGAGGATTGAATTCTTTACCAAAGGATGCGTCGAAGCATGACAAAGAAATGGCTGTCAAAGAGATGGCCCAAAATGCCAACCTTCAAGCCAGAGGCGAGGGACAACAACCTTTGCCCGGCGGGGCGGCGGCTTCCTCAGAAAAAGAGAAAACTCTCTCACTCCTCTTTGACTGAACACTTGAGATAGATATTGATCATAGATAGGGTGATGCAGACGAAAAGTGATGCATAAAAAATAAGTATCCCGCACTCGCTATCCCCATTTGCTTTGATATTCGAGAGATTAGATTTCCGGAAAGGATTCCCTCCCTTCTCTTTCTATTCCATTTCTAGTGCAATATCTGACTTCAGGTCTCAAATCCCGCGACTCGAAAGCCCGGTCCGTAATCCCTTCCTTCGCCCCGTCTTAGCATCCCCTCGTGCGCTTCCATATAAATTCCCATTTCATCTAAAAGTTTTTCCGAGCAGATTCGATCACAGTCCCATAAGCAGTAGGGACCACGAGTGAGCCTATTTCGTGATCGGCTAGTAGCTCCTCATTTCTTCTTTCAAACTGACACTTATGTATCTATCTAGGCGGGCGGGCACTTAACCAAACTCAGGTTGACACAAACTATACAAAAGTCTTAATTTGGGTGTACAGACAACCCGATCAACCCGCAACTCCGAACAGAACCGACCCTGACTAGACCTTTTCCCAAGCAACTCCGAATACAGGAAAATCTGAATGAAATTCGATAAGAGAGAGCATGTTTCTAAATTTGTGATAACTACTTATTTATGAGTGAGAAATGCTTCATGCGAACACCCTTGGTGGCCTGCTTTTGAGACAGCGAGGCCACCCTCAACAACGAATCTGGTTTAAAGAGAAATGTTGTTTTATAGATGGAGAGGAAGACTGTCTTCTCGGGGAAGACAGGCTTTCTCTGGTGAAGCTTCTAGACCCACCCCTTCTTTATACTAATCTTAACATAGTCTTTGTACATTAATAAGCTAAAATCATACCCTCTACCAGTGAAATCAGAGAAGTCTGGCACTACCTGTGTATCCTTAAACCTCCGACCATCCGTTCTCGTACCAAAAGGAAAGAGTAGAGAAACCATACTCTGGCGCATAGTTAGTGGTAGAATGCTTATTGAAAAAAAGAGAGGGTTTAGTAATCTCCAGTGCAATTATACCTTCGATTATTGGGGCTTCTTGTAGTTATCGGACATTTCTTTTCGATCCTTACTTACTACCATGTCCTGCAGTTTGAACACGAAACCATTCCTGACTTGATCCAGGCTTTTGTTCTCTATTCCACTATCTTTGCCTTCGGTTTCCTGAATGAATTGGTCAGATCGCGCGAGCAAAAGAAAAGATGCTTAAAGAACCTAACTATAATACCCGCTTTCTTAAATACTCTACATCACTTTGTTCTCATCCTTTCGGCTATATTGGTTATATAGATACTTTGAACACACCAAGGGCAGAGCGAGATAATGAATAAGGTGCGTTTTGGACAGATAGATGTTTCGCTAATCCTAATTGGCTTCTCTCTTCTTATGATAATCTTCTCAACCAGATCAAGACGATTTTCTGACTTGTGACTACCGGCTGACTGTACTATAGAAGAGTAGCGCATTCGAATAAGATGAACGCAAAGACTGCAACGCTATCTCTTCGTACTGGCACTATTACCGCGCGCGCACACGCGCTACTCGTATCGTCTCGTATATAGTTCAATGAATGAATTGGTTCGAAAACGATATGAACGAATTGGATTGGAAAGTGCAATTCAGTAGGGCACGAATGGCTATAAGGTTCCTGAGCAAGTCAGACAGTATTGGGAGTCGTCATCAATAAGAACTACGGCTTTCCTTAAATGCTACGATCACTCAACCCAGACCCGAGCCAGGTGCAGAGTCCAAAGAAAGGTTGTCGCTTATGTTGCTCTTTTGCTTTGAAAGCAAGGGATTACTTGCTAAAGTAATGCTTACCGAAGGTCAGAGTCCTATGTATGTATACTCCTGCCAGCCTTTTACTCCTCAAGTCGTAAGGAAGAAAGCTACGAATGAGCGCTATTTCTCATTCAACATGAATCGAGGCTATTTAATCCGTGAAGCAATCGAGGCGGAGTGATTGGCCCTCAACTCAAAAGCTATTGAATAAAAAGCAGTCGATGCATTCCAACTAAAGATATTCATGGTATGGAAGAGGAAAGCCCCTTAATCACACTTTTGGATCAAGTCGTACCAGCACCAGCCCGCGTATAAGAATTCGACCCGCAAGCACTACGAAGGTGCTGTAAAGCCCCAATCAACACCCGTTCCAAGTTTCCTTTGACCGGGCATCGTAAATTATGCACTAAATCCCACCGTTGGGCACTCGATGACTCCAAACTAATCCCAAATTGCTCAAACAAGTAACAGACCTGAGCGTCTGTGAAGTGAGAAGAAGGGAAAGCTTAGAGAGAGCTGTACCTGCAGCACCAGTAGCTTCGATTTTACTTAACTTCCTACTCTAGTCTACCCTATGTCTTTCCAGAGAAAAAAGAGCTGCTAACACAAACCTCGTGTAATTTGTTTACATAAAGAAGCACAATACTAAAAAAAATAAAAAACAAAGCTGGCTCTACCTCTTGCATGAATTTCTTTCAGTAAAGTAGATAAAGACGAGTAGAATGAGCCAAAGCTAGTCCGCCATAAGCCTGGGTTGCATTGAAGTTTTTTTAGTCTTGCAGGGAACACAGAAAAGAAACGCTTTGGTCTGCTGTCGTTCAAATTCTAAATACTATTTTATCTAAATAAGCGTAAACTTACTTTGA